>JAVDPK010017331.1:0-13415 GCA_034780415.1 Cichlasoma orientale | reverse complement strand
TTGTACTGTGAGATGGCGGTGGGGGTGGGGGGTGGGGGGGGGGATGAAGGGAAGGAGAGAGACCTTTGGTTGGCTTTCAGGTGGTTTCACATGAAAAGCCAGTACACACCTAGGTTGCCGCCACTGGTAACCCATGGCGTCTCACTTGCTTCCGCTGAGTATACCTGAGTTAGCCTTCAATTGCCTCTGAACGGCCCAGGCATGCACAAATTGAGACAAAGGCGCTGTGAACACAAGCATTTTTTAAAATGCGCATACAAGTGCGAGCGTGTGTGCACGCACACACACGCACGCATGCGCGCGCGCACACACCCACACACACGCACTTCTATCAACTTTTGGTATGTGGCTTAGATTGGAGAGGCACTGGTAGGTGTTTGGTATGCAGGGGCATGGTGGGGAAGAGATCTTGTGAGAGAGCAAGAGATGTGGGTGAGGAGACATGCTGTTATGGAGTGTGTGTTTTGTGGGAGTTGGGGTTGGGGGGGGGTGTTTGCATGGCTACTTTCTCTGATCTCCCCCCTGAATGGACTCTTCTTGCTGCAAGGAGCTCAGGTAGCTTTGTCTGTGTGTGTGTGTGTGTGTGTGTGTGTGCGTGTGTGTTTTATTCCCAGGTAGACCCCGGTGAGTGCTCTCAAGTTAGTGTCAGGTGTCAGGTAGTTACTTGTCTTCGTGTCTTCAAGGCTGCCGTTCCTTGGATAGTGTTTACAGCCCACAGAGTGCGGTGGGGGGTGGGGGGGGGGGGTGTACACAGGGAGCACTGGCTTTGATCTGATGCAGACTGTTTGATAGCATGTGTATGAGTGAGGGATTGAATGTGAGAAAGAAAAGTGAGAGATATGGACGAAGAATATGAGCGCATGCATGCTTTTCCAGTGGATTGCGTGTTTGCAAATATTTGCAAACATGCAGGCAGACGAGTGTCTATTTTTGGGCCGTTCATTCTTCACAGGGCTGGATCCAACCTTTCTGTGGCCCTATGCAGGATTTTATTTGAGCCCCTCATCGTTAACATGTTAATTGCACATTAATAGCTCACAGATCTCATTATTCCCCAAGTGCAACATACACTGGGCACATAGCAGAGGCTTGGCTCATCGGATTAATTGCACACTGTGTGATATGTGACAAATTAACTGAACACTCCAGTGTGCTTGGGTGAATGCCGGCAAACAGGACAATGATGTATTTGTTACGACACCATGGGTGTGTGTGTGGCCCTAATTTTGGTTGTCCTTTTGTGCCTGCATTTCCTTTGAAGCCTAGCCACGTAGACAAGGTAAAGATATAACTTTGCCATTGCTTCTATTAGTAAATATTTAAGTGTTATTGATATGTCCTTGAAGAATCTGGGGTCTTATATTTTATTTTACTCATGAAAATGTCCACTCTTGCATTTTTGTTCCACAAACAACAGTATTTCTTATATTTTTATTCCTACTCCCTATGGGTAAAGCCTTTCGAAATGCAGACAAAACAGTCAGCTATGATGGCCTTCTGTGACTATTTCTCATGTGTCAAAGTACAGTTAAGAAAAATAACCATGTGTGCACTTGAAGGATTTCAACAGTGGCTGTTGCAAATTGCTGGAAAAGTGTAGTTGACCAGCCAGCAATGTGAGACTTTTTGCTGGGTGAAATAGATTCACTGGCACTTTATTTACAACCTTGTTCCTCTGGTGGAAATGTGCTGACAGCTAACTCAGCAATATCACACTTTCCACCACACAAACGATCAAATTGTTTCAGCACCTTTGCGTGTGTTTCGATCTTAAGAAATAGCTGGACCTCTTATAGAATCGGAAAACCCGCTGCGCGAATGTAGCCAAATTAAAATTGGAACCATTTTTGAAAAACCAGAGCTCCACCAGAAGCAAGATGACAGATCCGAGACTTTTGTTCACTCAAACAGCAACACACCAACGATATGAAATTCCCATGTAGGTGCACAGAAATGCAACCAAGTAGCAAACATCTTAGCTCTCTCCACTGTTGCAGTTTTTGGAGTTGCAGATCCATATTTAGTTACATTTACCCACTGTAGCAATATTAATACATCACCACACGAGTCCTGCACTGCAACATGAAACATAAAGGCTGAGCGGGCATATCAGGGAGCCTTGAACTTGGAAATGTTTAATCAGATAGGAGAACACAGAGCATATAACTATAAATCATAATACAACTGAGTATCAGCAGACAAACCGTCAGCGGCAGCGTCACACCTGCAGTTTGTTACTTTGTTCTAAATCACTCAGCTTCAAAGCATTTTAACAAAATATGTTTATGACCTTATTGCTTCCAGTGACCTGTTTCCTCCATGTTTACATGAATAAAAAAGTAAACTAGAAATCTGTATATATGTGGGGTTTTTTTTACATAGTAGCAACTTTTAACAGTTTTGAATCTTTAAATATGCCAAATTGTTGAACAAGCAAAGAGATGGCTACACAGAAACATGATGAGGTCCTTCTGTACTGTCATGAACAGAGTATTATTACTCTTGAGCCTACATATTGTATGTCTTTATTCCAGTTAACTACTTTGGCAACTTTAAAGAATCATTTCTGCTCTACAGTAACTCACATTTAAGCACGCACGAATGCATTTGAAGTTGCAGAGCAGGTGCAATTTTGGGCAAATGTGTAGCACACCGCGTATGATTTTCTATTTGTGACTACGTATAAAAATGAGACGAAAGAGACTATTAACAGAGAAAGGTACCGAGACAGGCAGGAGACCAGACATGCAGGTTTTTAACACCATGTGTGTTTTAGGGCTCCCCCGAGGCCAGACAATTAAAGAGCATTTAAAAAGATGACAGAGCTCGGCGTGCAAAAAAATGGGAGAGGTGGAGAGCCCAGGGAGTGGAGAAGTTTGCAGGTGCATGAGGAGCATGTGTATGTTTCTGTGCTTGTACATATACGTGTGTGTGCGCACGAGCTGCATGTGGGTGTACTGTATGATCACACAAGGTGTGCCTGTGAACAGACTTTATAATGAAGGAGAAAAAAAAAAGACTTCGTAGTAACTCACGCAACATTGTAAAACTGACAATAGACAGCAACAACCCACTTTCCACTACAAAGAAGAAGAAAAGAGAGAAGAGAGATAGAGCGCACGAGAGAGAGAGAGAGAGTGAGAGAGAGAGTGAGAGAGCAACACACAGAGAGGGAGACATTGTGAAGAACAGCTCTGAAAGAGTTTTTGTGGGGCTATAACAAAGGCCCCTCAGAAAACACAGTGGCATAGGAATGTTAATTAATTAATGAGAAACTATTCAGCCTACAGAGGATAGTGGAGAAAGAAAGACAGAAGGGAAAGATGGATAGACATACAGAGAGACAGACAGGCCGGAGGGGTAGAAAAGATCTGTGTAGTTTTGTATTTGAAATCGCACACTTCGCATTGAGTCTATGTCTGGTATCTGCGAGTGGGTTTTCAAACCCTTTCAGGGATTGTGTTTGTCATGAATTTACATCCTTGTACTCGGCTTTGCATCGTTGCAGTTGTGTGCGTATAACGTACAGCATCTGTCAAATGAAAGCCTCGCTTTCTGAAGCCCCAGTTTTCCGAGAACTGGGAAGCAGCCATGCTTTCCACGTTGACTGCCATTTTTTGAGTTAATCCACCAGTTTTTATTGGAAATTTTATAAGCGTGAGTGGTTAATTTTATCAGCTTTTGGATGACCATGCGATCCCTCTAGTAAAACATGAAAATGGCTAAAAGTAGAGCTATTAAGAATAATCAGTACAGTGTTTTATTACTCTATTCTCACCTATTGGAATAATTTATTTCCTTTCCCTCCTTCAGCTTCTTACAGATTATCACACGACTAATACTAGATTAGGACTGGGGGGTAGGCCTGAATTTAACAAAATGACAGAATAAAATCTGGGCTACTTTTAATAGCAAGCCAGTTTTTCTTTAGCTGTTATAATTATAAATTGCACCATTAGGCTCTTATGTAACATTTGGTACTTACAGGCGCAAAGCATGTAAAGCTTGGTTGTGTAACAAGAAGATTTATGTTATAATAAAACAAAGTGAGGTTGGATGAAGCTATTGTCAAGATTCTGTGGAAAAACCGTGAGCGAGCACAAACAGGCTGCCGCTAACTCACACGTCTTCAGCGATTCCAAACTCTTCTCTCGATAGGCTGGAGTGTGTGTGCGTGAAATGGATATGTGAGATCCTTTGGACCGGTCACTCATGATCTGTAATTTATCTATGGGCATCCGTGTGCGTTAGTGCATGCTTGCATGCAAGCATTTTTGAGTGTGTGCGAACGCAACATTCCAGCAACAGAAATCTGAGAAGGTGTGACTTATGAGACACTGGATTCGGCTCTTTCTGGATACGGAGGGGTGCTGAAGTGTCAGAATTCCAATTTCCTTCAATCACTTCCAAGCCATCGGAGAAAAGAAAAAAAATGTATGGCAATTTCCCATTTACGCCAAGAAAATGTTCACCTTGTAAGACTTATGTGTCACAATATGGTTTTCACACGTAAGTGTCCACTTTCCCATGCAAAATATGCACAAGTATAAACTAATTACATGTTTTTATGCTCGCTTGATTTATACTGAAGTTGCACAAGAACGAACCGTATGAGTAAACTATTATGACACGTAAGCCTTATGAGGCATGCTATATTTTATAAAACATATAAAACATAAACATTCACTTTAGTTTTTCTATGTGTGTCCCGTATGAGCTGTCACAACACTCAGGCCCTTTGTATCGCTCTCATAAATCCAAACACTCTCCGCCTTCTTTATTCTGATTCTCCAGAGTTTATCTCTCTTTAATGTGAAAACACTACCTCATTTTCTCTAAATTTCCCTCACAAGGGCTTTATAATGAGCCCTTGTGAGGGAATCTTGTCACACAGCACTGTACTGCATTGCAATTACCCTTTCATTACCTTTTTCCCTTCTTCAGACAGCACACGCACCCTTTCTCTTCAGACTTCTAGGCTAAGAAAAAAAGGGGAAAGAGAAGAGAGGGAGAACGAGAGGGAAGAGTTTGAGAATCGCGGGGCCCTCCCACTTTCCGGAGATGCTCCAGCCCATCCCTAAATTGTGGGCCAATGAGCGTAACTCATTCACAACTCATGCGCTCCTTCTACAATAGGTAAGGAGAGAGAGACAGAGAGAGCAAGAGATATATACAAGGAGAGAAAGAGAGAGGAAGAGGGGGGGAGAGAATAAGTGAATGTGTTTGGGGGAGAAAGACAGTAAAAAGGCAAGGCCAGAGTCAGAGGGAAGACAGACACGAGGGGAAAGACGTTAGATCAAGTTGAGCCAATGGGAATGAAGTAGTGACAGAGAGATAGGTAAATAAAGAGAGATGAATCGGTCAGTCTTGTGACAGGACAGATTTACAGTGTGGAAGAAAAGGGCAGTAAGGGACATTTTAAGAGAGACACGTTAGAAGGGAGGAAACTCCTCATTTATCAACGCTGCATCTTGAGACATCCCAGAGGATAAAAGAGAGCGTGACAAGACGGAAAACCTCACAGGTATCGATGCAGACAGGTGGTCAGTCAGACATGCCTCTTGTGCTTCTCTTTCTCTGTGTGGCTGGAGGAGTCTGGGGGTCCACCCCTGGAGTATGGGGGTACGAACGGATCCAGGACAGACAGGGTACAGCGGCAACAATGTGCCCATCTCCGTGCCACTGTGAGGAAGATGGGATCTTTATCATGGTTGACTGCTCAGAGATGGGACTATCATCTGTGCCAACCAACCTCAGCCCACTGACCACATACCTGTGAGTAACACATCACTGTTACAACAACAAAGGACTTTCTGGCTGTGGTATTATTAAACCCTTTAACCGCCCCCCCCCCCCCCCCCAGGGACCTCTCACTGTGTGTTTCCTTGACCCTAACAGTCATTTTCCTTGTGTTTTCACTTTGTATCTCATTGAGAGTCCTAACCTTGATCTTCAAATCCTCCTTAATTCTCCTCTCACTCATTTGTTTCAGTGTTGTTTGAAAAATGAATTAATGCTGCTGAGATGTAGCTGGTACTTCATCATTTTGTAAAAATAGAGCAGTGGGCAACAGTTGGTTGGATGTGAAGCACTGGCATAGCCCGCATGTAGATAAAAATGGACAGGGCCAGGCGGGAACATGTGTATGTAAGAGAGAGAGAGAGAGAGAGAGAGCGCGTGTGTGCTGGCCACTATGGCAAAATAACTGGACCACTTTCAGTGTCAGGTTTCTGAGCTCCAACTGGAGAAATGCCATGAGCGTGTGTGTGCGCGCTTGCGTGTGTGCGTGTGTGTGTGTGTGTGTGTGGGTGTGTGTGTGTGTGTGTGTGTGTGTATGCACACGTGTATGCTGTGCCTTTGTGTTCATGTGTGTTTGTGTATGTGTACATGTGCATGTCCGTGAGCTGCAAGCACTTGACACAAACATGCTTTTGTGTGCATGAATCAAAGAGTGTTTGAACACAGATGTCCAAAAGCGTAAAAGCTTTAGCAGTCAGTTTGCATCACAGCGCGCTACGATTAAAGCACGACGGCCAAGATGAAAAGAGCTGAAATGTGCGCTGGAAACGGTAATGTAATTATGTTATTCTTTTTTTTAATAACTTGAAGAAATGACTCCTTTGTAAGACTTCATTTCCAAATACCGAAGGAAAGTATCATTTAAAAATATAATTTGTATGTGTTGGCTAGAGCACATGGCAGATGCTGTAAATACAATGAAAAACTTAACTGCCAGCCACTTCAAGAGTAATAAGAAGCTCTAGACATAATATTATGTAAAAGATAGTTTCATACACCACCCTGTTGTGGCTTAAAGCCAGATCTTTCAAATTGCTTTACTGCGTAAGACCTCAGAGGACAGATTACAGACACTTTGTGATAACTGATACTAAAGTGATAGAAGTCAAATCCAGGAAACAGGGTGTGATAGAGCAGCTCTCACTAGGGGCTCTCCAAGTATTTCAAGAGTAGAGGAGCAGAATTTGGGAGGAGGGAAGAAAGATCAACAGTTTGTGTAGCAAAGGACTTTAAAAGAGGCGCATAAAAGAACTCCGGCTGAATGATGCTCGACTCTTCTGCTGTCATGGGAGCCCGCGAGGGCCAAATCTCACTGTGTTCATTTGAAAGTTAAAACACATGTAGAGTTTATGGTGGTGAAATATGGTCTCTTGCTGCATCCAGGAATCACTCTACCTATGAGAACATCAGGCTTTTGGCCCAACAATGGTGCATGTCACACAGCTATGTCAGCACATGCACACACCCAAGGCAGGCTTGATCTTAAAGGGAGAGCGCTGAGCCTCTCAGTCCTCCTCTCAAGTAAAAACAATGATGACATGAGACTCCCTCGGTAGAACTCTGCACTCATCTTAAGTGCTGCGCTAAAGCCACACACAAACATACAGATATACACACAAACACACATCATTCCCTGCAAACACAAGCTTAATTGTTCATTTCCCCTCGTTACCTAACGGTGGAACTGCACCAATTAGTGAGTTTGAGGGCTGATTTAGAATAAGATAAATAAACTCAGCGACCAACCGCACACGCCCACACACAGTCACACACATTACTCGGAGAGGAGAGAAGAAGGGAATGTAGGACAGCGGGAGAGATGCCGCAACGAATTATGATAATACACACGAAAAATTTTCGTCTTCAAACACAAACAGAACAACAGCTTCTCCCAAACTCGCACGTATTTAACCAAGAAAGCAACTGCAGCCAGTACAGCATGCTGGAGTTTTTCATTTCATCCTTGAGTATAAAAGGTTACAACAGCGGTGAGCTGGTCCAATCCCCATCAGGATCTGCAGAACTGTCCAGCACGCCCCGCTGTGCTGTGTACCCTGGATTAGCCTCCAAGCACATACTGTAGGCTGCCGAGGTCACAGGGATTTGCTTGGGAACAGTCCACATTATAAACCACATCCACACAACTCTGTGAAAGTACATGACATCATTCAGCCATGTCATCGGAGAGCTCTTCAAAGTGAGCCGAAATGCACAAGCTATAGCGACTGAGAGGGCAAACCAGGCAATTCATGATTCGCTTGATTTTCAAGTGTTTATTTGCACACTTGGATGACCCCACTGCATATAGGCATAAACATAATTAAATCGTAATCAGGAATTTTCTTTTCTTTTTTTTTTTTTTATCATAACATTGAGGCGACTACAGGTTGACTCTGCAGAAAGAATTTAACCACTGGGAGGCAAAGGTGCTCCGAGCTGCTCGCAGCGGAGTGGGTAGAGATTTATGACAATAATCGTTTCCGTGGGCAATGCTTGAAATGAGCTGTCATGTGAGATGCTTTGAAAGACCTTCTCTTTGATATCAGATTAGGAAGGAAAGACAGTGCCCCGGGGTTGTGTGTCTGTGTGAGTGTGCATGGATGTGTGTTGAGTGTGAGAACACTGTGTACAGTAGTTTGGAGACCTGTGCTGTTTTATTCGTAGCAGCGAAAAAGTCAGCTGGTCATAAAAGATGGCTTCAGTGTGACACAGCGTGTGGCTCGTCTATCACTAATCTTAGCTGGGAGCACCTGAATTAGTCAGCTGTCCCTCGGTAGACTTATGCACACTTAAAGCAAAGATTTTATCATGCTGAGAATAATTAATGTGATATCCTCTAAACAGACTGTCAGTTTCTCAGGTTGTCAGGTGCGCATGTTTACACATCTCACACTTACTTGAACAGCGTGAGCGTAAGTGGAAAAGAGTGTATTTGGGTCTAGGGTTGGACCAGAGTTGAGAAGCATTTAGGTGATGCCTAGTCGTAGCGGTGAGTGCGGTGAACTTCTAACAGTGTTTTGGCTGGGGCCAGGAAACCGCAGCTAGCGCATTACCAGACAGAGGAAAACCAAGGAGTGTGTGAGCACGCTTGCGTGTGCACGTGTGTGTGTGTGTGTGTGTGTGTATGTGTGTGTGTGCGCGCGCGCGCGTAAAGACCACCCAGACTGCAAAGGGGATTTCTTTTTTCTAGCCAGTGGAGGTGAAGCAAGAATGTAAGAATAATGGAGAGATAAAAATATGATTAAAGGGGAAGAAATTGGTGCCACAGAATTTAAATTTGCATTGGAAGGTTTCTAAGACTCTGCATGAGCAAAAAGGAATTAAAACACACACACACACGCATGCAGGGGACAACATCCTGCCTCTGTGTGGTGGCCATGGCATTAACAGTCGTGTGCGTGTCATTTAGCCATTATGTTGATGGAATGATTCCTATCATGAGTGACCGGGGCTCACACTGTAAACATCATGTCTGCAAGAAAAAGAGAGAAAGCAAAAAATGTATTTGATAGAGCAAAAGGAGCATTTGAAGAAAAAAAGAACTAAAATAAGAGGATACAAGAAGAAAAAAAAAAAGAGAACGATGCGTGTGCATGTGCCTGAGTGTGTGTACACAGACAGTCGAGGGTCCTCATAGAGAAGATATCAGCTCCAGCATCAGTGTCCTGGCTCCAGACGTCTATGGTAGCTCCTCGCCTCAAGTACACTCCCCTCCCTGCCTCATTCTGCCCCTTCCCCTTCTTCCCCCCTTACCTATTCACCTTTCCTCACCTGTTTCTTCTGACGCCCATCACACTGAACAAGAAGCTATGCATTAAGTGCTTGCGTGTGTGTGGCTTCAGAACAGGTGATGGTCTGCCCATGCAGTGCAAATGTACGATCACTGATGTGCAGTGATTGATAGGAAATGAATGAAAATGAATGCATACACCTTAGGGCAGTGGAATAAGAAAAGCAAAAGGTGTGCACTCAGATGGTGTCATTTTTTTTTTCAAGGTGTTTGTGTGCATGACAGCTGGGGGAGGAGTTGCTTAGACTACAAGCCAAACAGCTGTCAGTGGTGATCAGAGAGTTATAGAGAAGAAGAAATCAGCGGCATCATAGTTTCCTTCTTTCATGCTCTTCATCCTTCATTAACTCCTTTGTTCTCTTCTTCCTTCACACAAACTTGAACCTTCTAAGTGTTCACTGCTGGTGTGTAGTGAACACCGGCTACTACTACCCCCCCCCCCCCCACTTCCGATTGCTAAGTGATATTTATGCCAGAAGGGTGAAGGCACTGCACCGGTTTGTGGTTTCCTGAGAGCAACCTGGGAGGCTTTTAAACGTCGCTCAGGGACAGACGGCAGGTAGGCAGGTACAGGACAACAATGGAAACAATGACAATTCCCCCAGGAGCAGCAAGCAAAGAAGACACAGAGGCCATAGTGTGCTCTACCGCTCCATATCCTGTCCTTTAGAAAAAAGTAGAAAGCAATCACGACACAAGATCTTGAAGGGAACTAGGGTGGAGGAGGCAGAGACCAGAAAAGTAAAGTGGAGGAGCTTTTTGGAGTGCATGTGCACATGAGCCTTCTTATGATGGGACTATGTGGACTAAAATCCACAGTGTTTGGTTCTTGTTGGTGTTCACCCAATGCCCACTGACTGAATATGTAAATCTGTATTTTTCGTGTGATGGCAGCGTGACGCAAGTATGACACGGGGGGTTAGGAATGTACTCCCTGTGATGTGCGGTCGTGGGGTGAAGGGCTGCTTCTGACTGGCCCAGATTCCTATTCTTTCAAGCCTAGGGAATCCATGGGAATATTTGTTTGTGTGCATGTGTATGTGTGTGTGTGTGTGAACTGTATGTGCATGAAACTGTGCAAGTGCACTAGCCCTCTCTTTTCCACTACAGAGAAGGCATTGTCCTGTCCAGGGACAGGGCACAGCGAACGTCACCAACTGTCCGAGTGCATGTGCATGCATATGTGGAGCTACGTGTCTGAATGTAGCATATGTGAATTTGATTAGACTTTAAGCAGTTTATTTTCTAAAAATACAAGAATTTAAGCAGGATTTCATGCGTCATTGCACCCTTCCGTCTGCAAGAAGATGCAGTTACAACAATTCACAGGAAATGCTCCAATTTTAGACGAGCCAATCACAAACTACAAATGTAGTGGCTATTTTGAGAAGTGCATTTTGTGATTAAAATAACTCAGATAACCTGATCATGAAATACAGTTGCAATGCATTTTGCAGAAAGTTGCATTTTTTTTTTTTTTACATTTTTAAACAATTTTTTTTAACCCCCATGAAAAACAATTTCCTAATTTTGTTTATTTAATAGAAAACAAAAGTAATAGCCCCCTGTGATGAGACAAAGGGGAGAATGTTTACGTGAGTGTTGACAGCAGAGTGTGTAATTCATGGCTCTCTAAGTTACCCTGATACCTCAACATCGGCCTGTCTCTGTCTGCCTATCTTTGTGATCGCTGGCCAGACCTGCAGAGCAAAGTGGCTCATGTGGGGCTGGCAGCATGCAGGTGATGACTAGTAAGAGCTAATGATACTTAATGCCCTTTCAAATAACATACACACACACATTTGCACGTACCCACAAGACCCTCCTGTGCACACTGCACATAAGGAAACACACAGGCATCAATACTTGCGCGCACGCACATACTCACTTAATGATGCTTAATGCATCAAAGCATCTCACAGAGCAGAGATGTTACTGCAGTGCTGGCTGGGATACGGTTGAATGGTAGACTGGAGCATTAGAGAGGGAGTTAGCTAAAGGGAACAAAGCAGCAATCACAGACACACTTAAATGTGCGCACACAAATACAGTAGCATAGCCAAAGGGTGATATTGCACAAGAATGTACAAGAAATTAAAGAAGGGATGTAGAACGCAGAAGTTTGAGAGATTAATGACGCAGGGAGATAAAGAACAATAAAATCTTTTTCACGACGTCTAATATTTGAGGGTTAGTTTAACTGATCTGAATGCAGAAACAGCAGTGAGCTCACTGGGATTGCATAATTATTGGTAAGACTACATCATTATTCTTCCTAAGCCTGGACTTCACAGGTGAATTTTCCATCTGCTGTCGGGGGATGGGTGGAGTGGGGGGGGGGGGGTTGATGGAGAGAATTCTGCCTCTGCAGAGCCTCTGCAACTGCAGTCAGACTTTCTCAAGTCTCGATTACATATCTGAGAAAGAGCAAAAGAGGAAATCTGGACTTTTTACATGAATGGCGAGAGGCCAAGCTAAATCTCTTTAAACCAACAGCACCCACATGTCTTCACTGGTATGGGTTACGATTTCATCAAGTGCTGATCTGAGTTGAGTTCTAGATGTTATCCGTGGGTACTCCTTAATATATGGAGCAGATGACCTGATCGTGGATCTGTGAGTGCAACAGCGAAGGAGGTTTGAGCCAGCAGTGGATTTGAGCAGCCTTCTAACTAGATCCAGTGTCCTCCTGTTTCTGCCATTCAACCAAATGAAGTCATAATAGAGCCTGACACTAATACTCATCGGGTTTCATTTACTGTTGTATCCACTGCTGCAAATCTGCCTTGAATCAGCATGCAGGGAGGAAGAAAAAACACCTCGGTAAGCGATACCCTTTCAGGAAGTGATAAAATTTGTAACCCTTTTCCACACATCTTTACCATTTTTTTTTTTTAAGATTTCATCGGCATGCTGTTGTCTTTTTATATCGCAAAACTAACAGCTTTGAATTAAAAATAATGAGACAAAACTTTATATCAAACATCATGTAACAAACATGTATGAAAACCAGACAAAATATACATGTCAAAACAACACATTAGTGGAGTACGGGCAGGGCTATGAATTCCTTTCTGCCTTCCAAAGCTATGGCCTACCCACAACAGCTGCCTGTCATTCCTGTCCACATGTTGGAGGCAGTTGTATGTTGTGTAGCGCCGACTGTTCCAACACTTCCTGTTCCATTACTGAAGTGCTTGACCTTTCACCCCCCTCCCCTCTGTCTCATGACAGGGTGTGTTTGTGGGAGGACAAGTAGCGGACATGAAGTGTGCACATGCACATGTTTATGTGCGTGTGCAGTATACCAGGGGTTGAATAAGTCCCGGAGGGCATGAGTATGTTTCCCATGACATGGCCTCAGACTAAACAGCTACTCTCTCCACCCAGACATCCGCCTGTCATTCTCCCCTTAACCGCAGCAAGCAGAAAAAGAGCACAACACATAGAAGCATCTCTCTTTTCTGTCTCATTATCTCCTCTTTTCTCTTCATCCCTCCTTCTCTGTTTCTCTGCACTTTTGTTGCAGAGTCCTCCCCGTGGCCCTCCTTGTCCAGGTGAAAGACTTCTCCTCGCCCTCTCGCTCTTTGTGCCCCGTGAATGAGAGAATAAGAGAGGGAGAGATAAAAAGAGAGTGCCTTCGGACACAAAGGGCAGTGTACCCCTCCCAGGAAGTCTGGGAGAGAGGAAGAAAAAACACATCTTTAGAGAAAGGAGGAGGGGAGGACAGCATTGTACCCTCCTTCCTGACTCTTGTGTGTGTGTGTGTGTGTGTGTGTGTGTGTGTGTGTGTGTGTGTGTGTGTGTGTGTGTGTGTGTGTGTGTG
>JAVDPK010017330.1:0-13419 GCA_034780415.1 Cichlasoma orientale | reverse complement strand
AAAAAGAAGTCCAGTCGCCTTTTTTCAAGCTCCAGAGACTACTATGACCTGGATAACTGAGAATCTACACAGACACAATAATAAATGCTAAATAAAAATGAGTAAAAGCTAGGTTAGACAAGTAAACAACAGAGCAACACATATGACATGCACTGGACTTCCACCACCTAAATATCTTACACAGTATAGTACACATTTACACATAAATGCTTTGCTGCAGAGGAGACACTCATATTCTCATAGTACAGTACATAAGCTTTCTGGTATTAATTCCAAATGGAAGGAAGAGTTTGGTTTGAGATGGTGCTCTATCTGACATCTAAGCTACAGAGTTTCAAGAAGCTAGCATACTGACATTTTAAATATTATAGTGTACACACTGTGTATTAAAGAGGAGTAAAAATACATGATTACTTGTATTGGCCCTGTCATCGTCCACCTAATGAGCCATGACAAAAAAAAAAAGGGAGAGACACAACTTTAACCAAAATGTACCAATTTAGTATCTACAAGAAGCCAAAAAATAAAAACAAATGTGTCGGTCAGTGTTATCAGTGTTTCAGCAGATGGATCAGTGTTTGAATGTGAGCTGTACGGTGCTGCATAGTGAAAAACCTAAAATAACCAGGCCAAAGCCAACCAGACAAATAGCATGGTGCTGGGTGGATGGAGATAGAGCAAAGACTGAGACAGCCAGTACTCCAGGGACAGCTTAAGACAGCTTAAATGCTCTGGGGAGACTGACCAGGTGCTCCCAGATAAACTCATTACCCCCACCTACCAGGAACCTGCAAGGTAACACAGTGGGACAAACAGCAGAAAACATCCAGCAGGCACGGCCAAGGCAGTGAGCCTTCACATTCATAATTTTATTAGTTGAGCCCAAACACTGAAAACCCTGCTCATGTGTAATGTTAATTTATCTAACTTTATCAGCTTATGACATAACTAAATGTATTTTCATTAACAGGCTACCTAACTGGAAATACAGTGCATAATTTATGTATCACAATCTTCATGCCGCATTTATCATAAATTTTCATGCCAGTACAGACCACTGAAATTAATGATTAGAGAGGTTTTAATGTACAAATATTGATAGATTAATCACTGATGCAAATACTGACTTTGAATTTCAAAATAATAAACACATTAAGAAAAATGTTTTTTGCTTTAGTGAACAGATCAGACTTTCTAAGAGAAAAATAAAGCTTGAGACTCCTGAACCTGTTGAACGCAGTAAAACTGTGACTCAGTATGTGATTGGTATTTTTTGATTGATTTTTTTTAGCCATGATACTTGTTTGGACAGCATGAGAATGAAGGTAAAACCACGAGTCACATGCAAGAAGAGGGACAGTCAGCAACTCTGTGGCGATCCACTAATAACTGTTTTGAATCTTCTGAGACCCTGCATTCACATATGGGGACATTACATTCTGGCTGTTCTATGCTTCACTCTGATCAATAAGATGTTTTATATTTTGTTAAACAATAATGACTTTATAGTGTTATGCTGTAAAATAAACCCGTTGTCCCCATATGATAAGATAATTTTAAAGTATATACAGTACCAGTCAAAAGTTTGGACACGGGCGAGTGTTTCCAAACTTTTGGCCGGTACTGTATATACTTTCTGTTCAAAGATGATGCTTGATTTTTACACTTTTCAGATCCAACTAATCCCAAACAACTAAGAGAAATTAAAAATGCTTCCCAAGCAAGAGCTCCAGTCTCAGGCGGTTGAAGGTATTGTCATTAGCAATTCAGCTAAGCACATGACATTTCTAACTGACCATTAGTAGGCTGCTGGTGAGCTTTGATTTATTTCCCTTATTCAAGACTGCTTGTTAAAAGAAAGCATCCATGCAGGCCTATGTGTGTATTCTACAACCAGCTGGCAAGTGGTTGCTGGAGGTTGCTGGCAGTCTCTAACATAAAATTGACCACAAACAGGTATACGGTCCTGCACCAAAAGGTTCCTAGCAATGTCTTTGGTCACTGGCAGGTTGCTGCGGTCACAAGTGGTTTGCATGCAAGATGCCAATTTGTCTAACTAGTCTCCAAGCTGTAGCATCCTGCATGTAAACTATGAGCGACGCAGCGATGCAGCACCCTTTTTGTGATCGATTTCTTTGCGACTTCTTTTTACACATTTTTCCCTAGCAACTAAAGGTTGCCAAGGGGTCGCCAGTCTCTAGTCCAGTGTGACTGTTGCCTTTGGTGGTAGCTTGCCAACTTATCCGCAGATGACATGCTGAGGAACAGTATGTTATAACTTTGTGAGAGAATGGTGCTATTACTTCTTTCATAAGGCACCAGTTTTAGTTTAAAAGAAGTCAATGAGATGACATACAATAAACAAGATGATAGAAGAAGAACACGGTGCAAACCTGCTTTTGTTGCCAAGAAACTACACACAGGACTGGGGTGGAAACATGTCCAGGGATCTTCCACCCTGATAACCACCACAGAGCAAAGACATTTACTCAAGTAAATGGTGCTGTAACCAAACAGCAAAACAAAACAGTAGTAAATACATGTGAATATAAGAAGACTTATGATTTCTCTCCCTATTCCATTTTGGCGAGGCAATAATGAAGATCAATTTTATTTTTCACAGGTTTCCCATTGAATTGTTTAATTATGGTAAATGAGGTAGCTGGGAAACAACAAGCAGTATTGGCTCACTTGAAACAAAAACAAAATGGATTAGATACAAGTACAAATAGGCCTATTAGGGTTGCTGCCCAAATACAGATAGGCCTATGATTACCAACAACACCTCTGCAGATCACTTAAGTGAATTGCAATGAAAAAGGTGCTCTCAATCCACAAGAATTCACCATCCCACAGGACATAAAACATGAAAAACAGGACAAAGTTATGAACAGGAGTCATTCCTCATCTTCTGTCTCTTCCAGTTCCTGCAGGAGTTTCCTGTTCAACCGAAAGAGAGCAGCCAGTGGCTTTATCAAGATTTATGAGCCAAATCATCATTGGAAATATAAGACAGTTGTTGGGGCACAAGGGGAGATTGGAGAGGAGAGGGAGCAGGTGGAGAGAGAGGAAGAGATGGCGCTGGTTTGAAAATATGAGGAAAAAAGAGAAAGATGATACAGAGTGAGAGGAAAAACAACAGCGATGATGAAACAAAGACAGACACAGATAGAAGGCTTTTGGTAAGAACAGATGTCTAGACTTGATTTAGAAACCCAACTTCAGTTCTATCTTTTATGATGCTGCTGTTTTCCTCTCTAAATGTGCTGACATCCCATTTGAAAGCTGTTATCAAGTGA
This sequence comes from Cichlasoma orientale, assembly GCA_034780415.1. Lineage (NCBI taxonomy): Eukaryota > Metazoa > Chordata > Actinopteri > Cichliformes > Cichlidae > Cichlasoma > Cichlasoma orientale. The sequence continues at coordinate 10,120 of JAVDPK010017330.1, read as the reverse complement.
AACGCTCTCAAAACAAGTATAAGTACAGCAGTGATAAAGGGCTGAATGGACTGCAGACAAATGGAGCGTCAGCCATATCTGTTAAATTACATGACGACTTCTGTTGATGCACTTAATTTTCTCATTCCAGATTTTTGTTTTTTCCTCACGAGAAGAACAAAAACATGCTGAAGAAGAAAGAAAGCACCAGCACAAAGTGCACACAAATCACGCCAGCACTGTGTCAAGTCCCTTTTATTTATACAGCACATTTAAAAACAACAGGAGTTAACGCAAAGTGCAGTGTACTCATGGAGTTAAGTCAGCAGGCTTAAAAGCAGGAAGAATGTGGTAAAGGCAGCCATGAATAATGTCCATGAACAAACAGTCTCCCTTTAGGGGTTTCCACAGCGGATCATGTGCCTCCATCTCACCCTATCACTATCCTTCTCTGTCACACCGACCTCCTTCACTATATCCAAAAACTTTCTTGGTGGTCTTCCTCTTTTCCTCTAGCCTGGCAGCTCCATCTTCAATATTCTTTATCCACAATTCCTCCTCTGTAAATGTCCAATCCATGCTTGCCTCTCTGACTTTATCTCCAAACCGCTCAGCCTGAGCTGTCCCTCTGATACACTCATTTTTAATCCTGTTCATCATGGCCACTCCCACTGAAAATCTTAGATCATTTTCTCTGTGGCCCACCATTAAAAGGAGTTTGCTAAAATGTCTTCAGTACAACTAGGATTGGTGGTGATTTTAGTGTAAATTTTTCATCCAGTGTCTCAAAATTTCCCTGGACCTAAAAAAAAAGTTACTTTTATTTTCTAAAATCTCTGGGTCACGGGTCACGGGTTAAAGCTGGATTTATGCTTCTGCATTTGAGATGATTTCTGCAGCTTTTTGGTTATGCAGAGAGAAGCATTACAGGAATTCAATGAACAAATAGGATACAGAGATGCACTTGTGTACAGTCCTGCATAGAGTCAATAGCAGGTTGCTAGTGTTGGAAAGTTGGCTTGAACAGGAAAGGGGGCAATGGCAGTTCACCTATAAGAGGAAGCAGTGCAAATATTATCTGAGAACAACAAGACAACAATGACAAGCAAAATCAGTGGTTGCAGTGGACAGTTCTCACAATCTTAGTTCACGTTACCACTTGTTCCACATATGTCACATGTCACATCCACAGTTATACACAGTACACAGTGAAATGTATTTTTTACCTTCAGCCGATAGTAAGTAGTAAAACGATATAAATAAAAATAGGTAATTCACATATTGTAGAAATATATAAATATGAATAAAATATGTAATTTACACATCACGGCACACAAGATAAAAATATATGTAAATATCTAGATTAAAAATATAAAATTCTAGTCGTTGGTATTTACACAAGGATATGTTATTGCAGCTATTTAGTTCAACAAGTGGCTTAAAAACTGCTTATTTTTCATCACATACATTGTATTTTCTTTGAAAGCTCATTTCACGATGAAGGTTTATTATTGTTTTATCTTGATATCTTCCCTTTAAACTCCAATCGAACCCATCTGCAGGGATCTTATGAATAAAAACAAAATTAAAACTGTGAAGTACTTGATAAATGTCGGCGCTCGCACTGTTGCAACCTTCATTGGGCTTTAGCATGTGTCCATTGAACAATACAACCCTCTATGAAATGACTGCTGAGCCTTGTGTTTATGCAAATTGAATCAAAGGTGTCTGCAATTTCCTGATTTTGATATGATTGGCTGACGAATTAATTCAAACTAAAAACTTATGTGTCCTGTCTATTTCCAGCTATACACCAACATGGTAGATTTAAGAGTTGTTGACTGAGCCATAAAAGGAAGAATGATGTAAGGATGGATGAAAATGAAATGTGAGGAAAAGCTGTACATAAATTGTTTTTTAATAGTGATGGCCAAAAAAAAAGAGTGAAGGAATGAGAGCAACAGAATGAGGAAGCGAGAACACAAAAAAGTCAAAACAATTGAATCAAAGCAAATAACATGAGAACAATGAAACAAGACAGCATTCAAACCAGGTGCAGACAGCACAAGCAAGCACCAGAAGCCAACAACAGAAAACACTGGGGAGCCTGATACATGGAGAGCAATAGAGCAAGCAGCAAAAGCGAGCCAATGAACGAGGGATGGGCTTTTGATGGAGTCTCATCTGGAGTGTTTATGACGAGACAGCGCCAGCAACGTAATGAGTTGACTGATCAATCTTTCCTCCTTGCGCCGCTGGATCAATAGCACTGTTTTGACAGCCTACATTAAGCTCTAACTAATTGCCAGATTGCTAAATGCTTTTAAGAAGGAAGAAAAAAAAAAACATATCCATGGCAATCAATAACGCAATCACACCAGTGGCTCTCCTGTGCTACCAAGGGAGGAGGGCTGTGATGTTTTGTGTTTGTTTGCTTGTGCCTTTATATGGACGCATGTGTGAGTGCGGTGAGAGTTAAGGGCCAGTCGGTTACCTGCTTCATGAATTGTAGTACTTGGGCATGTATCTCATTTGAGTGAGTGGTGTTGGAGCAACTGGGACTTGTGGTCAGTCAGAGCACAGCGGTGGTGTATTTGGGGTTTTAACCTCGGCAGCCTCAGTGGAGCAATTATTTGATTTGGTTCACAGCTCCGTGGCTAAACCACCAGTACTTTAAAGGAAGGCTCTGTTATGGGATGTAAATACTGAGAAATTACAGACTTGTATATTTGCTTATAGGTTTGGTTTTCTTTTACAACATAGCACTCACCAAAAACATTCCCAAGATCTAGTAACAATATTACTAGAGGTCTAAAGGGAGCACAAACAGAGTCAGATGATTAGACAACAATTTCCAGTATTTGCCAAAAAGTGGTATTTAAACCGTTGCCACTGAATTTTTGGCCTGTAATCTTACTTACTTACTTACCCTATAACACCTTACTCCGCATCCACACTTTATGGACATTTAGGCCTGTATTATCTTATTTTTGTTGCCATTTATATTTATTTATATTTGTTTGTTTCTTGTTCTTGTTTCTTGTTCTCATTCATATGCTGCTGTGAAAGAAGGGAGAGCTGTCAAACACAATTTCTAATTCTAATCTGTCAAACACATCTCAAACATATCTCTCATGAACAATATCAAGTCATTTTGAGCCAGAAAGAGCATTTCTGTCCCACGCTGCAATCAGTTTTTGGCAAAGTGACTTTTAGACATCCCTTTTTTTATCCAGGTACAAGTGTTATTGATATGAAAAAAGGTGTTTTTCAACAGCCATCTGGCCAAGAGGGCAGCAGAAATTACAGAAACATAACAGTTCTCTAAAGATATTTTAAGTGCCCAAAAAAGACTGGATTGATTATAATGTAGAATACAGAGTAGGTACAATAATGCAGAGTTGTTAAGATACTTACAAAATAGGTCATTTCTTTATTTTATATATAACCCCTTCATAAATCATGTTGTCTACAGCCTATTTACCAATGAGCAAAGATCTTAGACATAAAAAAATAGAAACATTGGCAATTACTTTCTGGTACCCTGGCTGAATTAGGCAACCGTCACACTTGGGAAAACAATATTGGAGACCATGGGGCGATAAAAATTATTGCGACTATGTGCAATCAACTTGTGGTTTCCTTGCCTTTGAAATGGTCACTTCAAAAATGGGTTCTGGTACCACTTGTAGTCAATTGCCAAAGCAACTTTTGTGCATCAAGAATGTGATAAAAAGGGGATGAAAAGACAATAAGATGGAATCAGTCTGCTATCAGTTTTCAATTGAATGTGGTCAACTTGGCACTTACATTCAATCTGTTTGCAATAGCACCATGATTAACTGTGATAAATCTCAAATCTGTTGCCATCTGTTGCTCTCTACTTCAGAGGTGTATTGCTGCACTGGAGCCAGGTGCGGACTCGAATCCACACATCAGGCACTACTCTCTAAGCCACAGACTGGGCCAGATGTAATTTACAAATTTATAAACAAACAAAGATGCAATTAGTTCATTTTATTAATGACCAGCATTCTACTGAGAGCAGTGCAAATTTACAGTTCAAATATGCTCATGATGTAAGGATGAACTCTTCTGTTAGAGATTGCTGGGGACTGTGTGTGGTCCTGAGGACTGAGACTCGGGTGGAGCCCAGGATTTATACAATGAGGTGCCGGGCTGCTGTCTCACATCCTGCAGATGGAAAGCTTTGCTGTGAGGGCATCTCTGAAGAAATGCTGTGTGGTTTATTGGCTTTGCAACTGGTGGTGCACATGCTGTGATTGGCCGATAGAGAGGAACAGCCACACTCAAGATCTGGACCTGGTAAAACACACCAGATTCCAAATAATGACTAACTGTGCTCCATTACTGTTTGCCATGTTTACAGCACTAACTAACTAACTTCACTATATTTGGATGCTGCTTCTGATGTATTTGAAATTGCTTTACAATCCAAACCCTGTTGAAATACTAATACCACAGCAAAAATAGTAGCATCAATAGTTCCATGCCTGTACCAGCTATGAGGTCACAGAGGTTCATACTTTGGTGCTGTTGAGCTAACAATAAAACTGCTTATCAGGAGTGTAGGCTTAGGGATGCTTTGGCCTGCTGTGAACATTAAACTTGACCAGCAATGATACAAGCTCATACAGACCTCTCAGAATCTTCCATCAGGCACAACTCTCTCATCCTCGCTGTAGTGTCCCCGGCCCGCACCAAGGACACACATATGTAAGTCCCGAATCAGAAAAAAAGGAAAGATGAGGAGGAGTGTGAGGTAAGACTTGTTGACTTAAGCTGAGGAATATGAGAATAGAATAAAACTAACACATACAACACAACTTATTAGGTGCCTAAATAAAATAGATTAATAAATATTTAAAAAAAAGAAGTCTTCTTACTTTTTCTTCTTCTTCATCACAACTACTCTATAAACCAGATGTTAAAGTATAGCCTACTGCTAAATTTAATTTTCAGTAGTCGTACTGGTTTTATTGATGATCATGAAATAAAATTACAACTGATTTGTGTCCAGATGTGAAAGATAATGTTGCATTGCCAAGTCTTAAAATTAATGAAACTTTTATTCTATTGGACATCATGAGCAAACTACCTAACTGTTTAGCTAATAAACATAATATGTCATAAAGGGCTGCAAATATTGTTATGATCATAAACTTTGTTTTGATTGATATATCACAGCATGTCAAATATGTATGGAAAATGCTATTCAAGTGTTTGGAAAAGGAAAAAAAGGGTGCTGGGCAATTTTCTCCTCTTCTTCTTTCAACAGTAATTAAATATAATGTCAGTTATTCATTGTTATGATGCAAAATTTATTTTAAGAGCACATATAGTGCTTAAGAGGTTTATTACTCATCCAGTGTAAGTTTTATGCCACAGTTGGCCTAAATTAACAGTTCTGGTATTTTAACAAAATCATTTTTTATATTTGCAAAGGTTAATCTACCAGTATGTGCAAGCTCATTTCTATTTTCTTTTTGAAATTATATTTTTAATACTAAAACATTTAAAATATTTTCAAATGTACTGCTTTCTAAAAAAGCAGAACAAAATGTAAAACACATTATTATTATTTTATTAAGATGCCAAATGACAGTTATTTACTTGCATTGTTGAACAGGAAAAAATAATTTTAGTGGCGGACTGTTATGCTTGATTAATTTCTGACTTCTCAGACCAGTATGCTGGCCCAAAATTGTGTATAAAAACACAAATCTAGTTTGTTATTTGCCAAATAAATAACAATTTAATTTTTGGTTTTAAACAAGTTTTGAACAGATTTCTAAAAAATCTGTGTTTTCTTGTTTTTAGGACAGGTGTTGGAATAAATTTGTAAAGCACTGTGTTTGTTGTGGGGTAACATGAACCACTGGCTGAACTAGTGATTCATGTTACCCCACAGCCCAGGTCGTGAGCTTATCGGCCTTGAGGCGACTGATGTGATTTGGTGCTATATAAATAAAACTGAATTGAATTGAATTGAATTGATTGATTCAGCTATAAGAGTTTTCCTTCCACAGCAAGATGAAAAAGGAAAAATGCTAACCGAATTTAGGGTCAAATGACTAAAACTGTGTATTTCTTCTCAGGTTATTACAGATAGAGAGGGTCAGCTTACCCACTGACTCATCTTACCTCGGTCTCCCTGCCAGAATAAAAAGAAGAGAACAATCCTTGCCTCTTGCATGCTAAAGCATTTGATACATGCTTAGCTGTATGAGTTTTAACATGCTTCTATGTGTGGTTACTTAAGGATCAGCATGTTTTTGTTTAGCGCAAATCGAGTCAAGACTTCGGAAATGGTTGATGACGCCAGGCGTCAATCTCCTCTTCCTCTCCACTTCCACTAAACAGTGAGGTATGAAAAGCCTTTAATTTTTTAGAGAAGCAATGCTTCTCTGAGCCGGAAAGCCTCTCCTGTTCAGTCAGTTCATGCATTTTTAACACGAGAAAACAAACTGGACAAAACACCACATATTAAAATTGCACATATGAGAGTAACTCACCTAGTGTTTTACTGTTTTTACAATTCACACAATACTTTTTGCAGCCTTGCTCAGAATCCAGAAATTAATCATGAGGAAAAATTAAAGTGAGGGCCAGAAGTAAAAGGAGTGAGAATGCCACCACACGCAGCATCCTCTATTCACTGGTAACACAAAACGGTAAACAAAACTGCTATTTAAGAACATATTGGTGTGGTGAAATTACTCTTAAACATCCTGTCTTTGCAGTGATTTCCATCAACCCCCAGACTTGAACTGTAAGCCAGGCTGATATTAATTTCTGGGGTGCTGATTGTAGGTGAAGCTAATTGCGTGCAGATGATATCATGATGACAGTGTGATTAGGCGGCACAGCTCTAATTACTAAACAACTTGATTCAATATTTTTTTGAATCACTAATCAAGCGAACCTAAATTTGTATTCAAAGTGTGCACACCAACACCAGTGGATGCATGTAAAACTGCAGCTATTAAACTCCGCTGAAATTAACTGACAACAATCCAATCGAGTGATTTATTTATGTCCTAGTAGCAAAAACTGCAAAGTGATTATGAATAGTTTTCGGTTTTATGATGAATGATCAGGCATGTGGGACATTTAATTTATCTTTTAACACGCCAAACAGAAAAAAACAACTTTCTCAAAAATATGCAACAAACTGGATGCAGAAACATACAGTACCAGTGAGGAGTTTGGACATGGGGAAGTGTGTCCAAACTTCTGACTGGTAAAAGGAGCATCAGCAGATAAAGAAGAGCTCATAAACTCAACATCCCAACGTAAAAGGTTTTTGTTAAGTATGTCTTTCAGTGACCACAGGCTGTCTTTTGACTACTGTTTTTCTCCTTTTCCCTCTACATGACGTCGTCTCTCTTTGTCCCCTTCCCTGCTTCTCCTTCTCCCCCTCTGGCTCCACCCCTTTTCCTAGCTGATCATTTTCTCCTCTGTTTCCATATCTCTGCTATTAAAACAACTAAATTATTAAACCTATAGCGATAATCAATAACACTCTTTCTTAGAAGGATAGGCCGCTTAATAATTGACTAATCCTGAGGGAACCTCTTCACCCAGTGCATGCTTTTCTGTGTGTTTGTGAGCGAACACGCATGCGTACACCCTTTTGGAAGGGCTGAACCATTTGCATTTGTGTGCACCTGGATGTGCTTATTGTTCCTTTTGATTGAGATGAACGTTATTGAGGTAGGCTGGCTCTGATGAGGGTCATGCAGTACTAATTAAACCCTTAACTCTCATTTCTAGAGAACCAGGAAAAGAGAGCAGTCAGTGCATGTAATTAGAATGACTAAGCCACAGGTGCAAAAGGGTAAACAAACACATTGCACGCTACATCACAAGACGTCACTAGAATTCTACCACTTCATGGAAACAGTTTCTTGATTTATATCTATACCTTTAAATGATTAAGCACTGATTTAACAGATGTATACTTCACTCCCCCCTGTCCTCATCTAAATATCTTTATTCCCTCTCCTTTCAAATCTCAACCTATAAAAGAAAATTGTTCTCTTTTAACCTGTCAGAGTGGAGACAAAAATGTGACCTACTTACAAAACAATGCACTAACCCCATTAGTCCAGTGAAACTAAACTTTCCCGATCCTGTTCCATTAAGGATGAAAATCTTTCCAACTTCAGAAAAGGTAAAAGTAAATTCATTACAGATTATATTAACCGTTATTTTCACATGTTAAATTTGCGGCAATTAATTTTAGCTATTTTAGCTATTTACTGCTATTTACTGTTAATAATTGGCTTATAAATAATTTAAGAGCATTATCTGGAGGGGTTTGTAAAGTTGCTTATTAAATTTATAAGACTTTGTAAATAATTATTAGATAATACATAGTACATCTGTAATAAACAGATATTGATGTAGATACAGTGCAGTGGAAAAATCTTGAGCCACCCCTCACTTCTTTATATTATTGCCTGTTTGTTGTGATTTGGCGCTATATTAATAAAATTGAACTGAATTGAACTGAATTTTGCCAGGAAAAGGGGAGATAGGTGTAGTGATTTATTGAAACATGCAAACATAGATGGCAATACGGTATAAAAGACAAAAACAGAGTTTGTACAGTTCTAACAAGTTTGAAGGATGGTGTGTCCACCTTTATTCTTTAATACAGCCTGAACTCTTAGGTAACTCTCGTGTAATTTCTTTAAGTAGTCTTCACGAATCGTTCTCCGGGCTTCATGAAGGACATTCAAAGCTCTTCTTTGGGTGTTGGCTGCCTTTCTTTCCATTCTCTGTCAAGGTGACCCACACTGCTTCAGTAATGTTCAGGTCCGGGCTCTGAGGAGGCCGGTCTACAACTGATAATGTTTCATTGTGTGTTTGGGTTTGTGCTCCAAACCATGACAGAGCCTCCACCATGTTTTGCAGGTGGCTGCAGACTGTTGTGGTCCCGGGCCTTTTGCCCAGTGTTTTGAGTTTATGGTTTTGCAGTTTTGTATTTTTCCTTTCTGTTTCAGTTTTTGAGTGTTTTGGTTCTGTCGGTGTGTTGCGGGTTTTCCTCATTGTGCTTGCCTCCCCTAGTCTAATCTGTGTTTCTGTTTCCATGTTTTCACACTTCCTGTTTTGTTTTGATAGTGTCTTCCTTGTGCTTTGTGTTTAGTTGTGCTTCCTGTGTTTCCCTCCTGTGTTTCTAATTGTCTCGTTCTTGGTGTGTATATATTGTCTGCGTTTCCCCTTGTTCCTCGCCGTGTTGTCGTCTATGGCTCCCTGCCCGCTGTGTGCTCTCCTGTCTGTCTGCATCCTAGTTTTGAGTAGTTTTCTAGTTTGTGCTGCTGCCCTGCATTTTGGGTCCATCTCCTGCCTGCCTGCCACACAGCTGACCCTGACAGTAGACACTCACTGCCGTACCTCTCTCCTGACTTCCTTCGTGCACACTGATGACAATTTGAACCAAATGTTTCAAATGTGGATTCATCGCTCCATCAGACCTGTTGCCACTGACTTTCAGTCCATTACTTCTGTAATTTGGCATACACACAATTTCAGCCTTTTCTCCCCATTTCCCCTTCCTCGAGAATGGCTTCTTGACAGCCACCCTTCTGCTGAGACCGTTTCTGATGAGGCTTCAGTGAACAGTAGATGGATCGACTGGAGGGCCAGATGCATCTCTCAGGTCCTGTGTCAGCTCTTTATTTCTGAAGGACGTGACTTTCAGCTACTGTTCATCTGCTGTAGATAGTTTTTAGGCCTGACACTTCTTCTTTTGCCCTCCACTTGTCCTCCAGGTTCCTCAAAGGACACACTGCACACTAAGCAGCGATATGCCAAGTTCTTGGGTAATGGCTCTTCGGGAATCACTTTGTTGGTGCAAAAATACTATTTAATGCCTGTCAAGCTGTGTTAACTTTGCCATCTTTTTGCAGATTCAGCTAAAGAAATGGGAAGAAATGATATGTTTCTGCAACAGGTAGTAACAGAGTGCCTAAAAATACAATTTAAAATTGGTTCTTTGATAAGTTATCTGTTATGATTGTGAATGATTGATTATTCATTTCTTTCTTTCTTTCTTTCTTTCTTTCTTTCTTTCTTTCTTTCTTTCTTTCTTTCTTTCTTTCTTTCTTTCTTT
>JAVDPK010017329.1:0-13427 GCA_034780415.1 Cichlasoma orientale | reverse complement strand
TATCCGATCCAGTAATTTAGGCCAGAATCGGACCGATACCGATACTGAATATCGGATCGGCGCATCCCTAATTTAAAGTAGTAGTTTAACATGTGGAGCACGGTGGGCGGCGGTGAACTGACAGAAGAGGCTGGAATCACTGCTTTACAGACCTTACACAGACTCTGGGTGGCATTTTTACATTTACAGGACTCATACGGACTTCTAATTAAGGGTGGGGTCAACTTTCTTACACAAGTTCTTACATCGAGGATCGGCACCAAAGCAGCACGTGCACTGCTTTTGCAGCAAAAACAAACCAGGCCAGACCTACAACACATCGCTTCACATCAGAGAGCTCAGCTAACAGGAGACAGGAAGGGAACTACAAATATCTTTCCACTTTCCACACTGCAATTAGGACAGCAGGAAAGAGCGCTGTTCCTCCCTTCAGTGAGGACCACAGCATGAGTTTATGCATTATTTCTGATCTGATGAATAAAATGTGGGCCTGAACGGGCCAAAGTTTTAGGAATGCACAGGCTCAACCTTCATTAGCGGGCTTCGTGATCTGGTCCTAAGATGGATAAAGACGGCACGTGGGGTTCGATAACTGGAGCAGAGAGATAAAAAAAAAAAAAAAAGAGCTGGTGAGAGTATTAGGTAATAATTTAACAGGCTTCACGGAGCCCGTAAGAACTCTTCCTGACACCATCAGGCCGTTCCCTCTGCTCAGTAATGAGAGCCAGCATCCTGAAGGATTTCTGAGAATGATACTCCACCTCACTATCACAGCTCTTGAATACCACACATTCTTTGTGATCGCATCGATTCGCAGCCGGCTGGGCTCACTCACAGTCTGAAGTTTTATCTCGCTCACATCAATTTTCATCATTTCCTGTGTGACACGCACACTCCCACAGCAGCAACGGCTGAAACAGCTGGAAGAGCGTTAGAGTGAAGATCTAAAGGTCCCTGGTTCAATCCCGGGCTTCAGCATTTTCGCTGCCTTTGCGGACCCCGTTGTGCCTCCTCTCGCTCTCTGACACTACTTTGTTCACATTAACATTTACATTGATTTCTTTGATCACTGTATGGTGATTGTTTACACACAGTTCACTGGTGCAGTACTTCCAGGCTGTGACCAGGTGAGGCCTGAAACCTCCTATAGCAAAGTCCATTGCTTTGAAGCAAACAGCTCCATTCACCTCGGGCTCTGACAGGTAGTCGTTCCACCTCCTCAGCGTGTGTGAGAACAGTCTGTGATTAATGCTCCGGGTCGACTGTGTGAACCCACGTCCACCTGCACCCACGGCTGATGGTGCAAAGAGCAAGCCTGGGAACAGAGATGCTATCTGTCTTTTTTCCATCTTTGTGGGACGCTGTGAAAAGGCACGGGCGGCCTGCTAACAGCCTTTGGAAATAATGGAAAGTAGGATGTATGCTCGCATGCTAATAATTACATGAATTTGCATTTTGGTTTCCTCGCTGTGACATCAAAGTGAAACACTCCACTGTGCCAGAGTGGAGTTCATTTGATTGGATTTTGCCGGAGCGTTAATCATGACTGGCTGTTCAATAGTACATCTGCAACTGTGGGCAGAGGAGGTCACTGATAGCTGCTCACTGAGTGGGCAAGCAGGTCAACAGCTTAATTACAGACTGTGCAGACACACGTGATAATCATCAGACTTCAGCTCCTCTAATTTCCTAAATGAGAAATAAAATCTGTGCTTTGGAGCGTTTCCTTCAACTTTCTAGTCCAGTAAAAATGCAAAGATCATGGAGATATAGATGCAAATGTGACAAGGACGCTAGCCGTGGTATCTATTGTCAATTCACACTGACAATATGGATGTTGTTCCGAGGACCCCTCAGCTCCATAATGGTCTACTGAAATGAGTCACTGCTTCTGCATCGCCCCGGCAACAAAGCAAGCGACCGGCCAGCTGGAGACGAAGCATTTCTCCGGCCTGCGTCTGTCCCCCGAGGCTTTGTGTGTCTGTGTGTGTGCTGCTGCATCAGTATTCTGCCTCATACTGAAGCACATTGTCTGCTATTCACAGCAGCGCAGCACATTTTACTCTCCTTACTCCCTCATTCCACTGCCCACACACTCGACAGCAGCAGAGGAGCGGAGGAGAGGAATCTGTGTTGTTTACAGCTTCAGCAACCTGAGGGAATCGTCCAACCATAAAATGACCTACAGAAGTTATCAGGTGATTCTACTGACCGAGAACTTTAATCTATTTAAGACAAACTTTCCACATTTAGTTTAAAGTGGACGTGTTTATTCACTTTCTGTCATATATGAACTACGACAGCTGTGGAAGTTTACAACGATGCCTGAGAGGCAAAGATCTGCTTTTTTCCCCCCTTGGACCTCGATGATGTCAAAGAGAAGGGATATCCTCAATCTGCCTGTAACCATAGAAGCCCCACCCACCTGCCTTTCTGTTTCTGTTTACGAGGGACAGCCAATCAGAAAAAAGCTGGGTAACAGGGCAGGTGTTTGACAGAGTGGATAAAAGCAAAGGCAGCAGTATATGATAAACAATTACTATTCTGAACTGTAAATGATGAACAAAGAATAAAAATATGGAGCTAATAATAAACACATCAGGCACTTTTCAAAAGTCCCAAAAGGTTTAAAGTAACTAATGTTTTATTTCAGGATTAGTCTGAATTTATCACTGAATGATCAAAGTATACTTTAAATTACTAAAATAGTGATAGCAGTTTAATAAAGAGTTCTGAGTTCCGTCATGTTTCCCAGTGTGCTTCATGAAAGAACTGGAGACATGCACGTCACATATGAAGGACAGAGGTTTGTTGGCTTTACTTTCAGGAGGTGGGGGAGGAAAGTCTTCCATGTCCATGCTTACGGCTCTTCTCCTGCTAAAGCTCTTCAGACAGCAGCATGCGGGGCATCAACTACACCAACACGCATTCCTAAAGGAAAAAGGACAAATGTCATAAAAGGTTTATGTAAGAACGTTTGATACCAACTATTTCCAAATGAATTAAGCAAGAAAGAGTTAGGTGTTTCTGGCTCAGCGTGTGTGAGCCACTCAGTCCACAAAAGGCCCAACACTTGTTATTCAGTGTGACTTAATCAAAGCAGCAGACGCAGCCTGGTTGTGTTGTCATGGTGTGGTACCTTTTGTCTCAACATGTGATTCTGAACCAAAGCTAATTCAGAGGAAGTGAAAAGAAAAGAAGCCCTTGTATAGGAGGGCTGACACCAGCATGTGTTAAAGTGTGCCGGTATATACGCTGAAGGTGGGTGTGTGTAACATCAGCATATATACGGCCTCAGCTGCCGCTGTGATGGACACATCGCACCCTGCTGAGAGTCCTTTATGGGGCTGCGCAGCTTAAACAAAGTTCATTAGATCTGAGCACATTCAGAGAAAGCCAACAGTTATCATGGATCCTTTCTTTGGTGTGAAAATACCATCAGAATACACGACATGAGCAACTTTGAGCCACTTACTTTAATGCTACAGGGTATGAAACACATGCTGCCCAAGCAGGTTATCATATGTCTGAGGAGTCAGTGCGCAGAGGTCAGTTATGGCCTCAAAGAGCAATTAGCAACCACACATTCTGGTCCAGGCAGATTTTATTAGCATGCTGAGGCAGGAGACCTCTCGACCTGCATGGGCATGAGAGGCATCACATTCCTCAGGAACACTTCATCTGCTGATGTGCAACTTTGATCCAAAGGGGACAGTTTCTGTCGCCACCAGCAAGTTGGGTTATTTCCAGACATCTTGAGCTCACTAACGTGCACAAGGACAGATGACAGTGTAATGACATCATGCTATGGCATAAAGCAGTCATTGTTGTGGTGTGTGTGCACCATTCTCTATCCATGCATCCATCTCCACAGCCAACATAAGTTCACAGCAGTCTACATGTGACTAAGACCGATCAGCAGAACAGAAAACAAGGACAACTCACTCTGACTGTCAAAGCTTGTTTTGTCTATAAATCATGTGAAATCCTCGGCGTCTTTGTCCTCCGCTGGATTCACTGGGCACAAAGCCGCATACAGGGCTAGTGTGGCTAGCAGTGCTAACAGAGAGACAGGTAGACTGAGCCTGAGGAGGTACCAGCCTTCATAATGGAAGAGGAGGGCACAGAAGCAGCTACAGCATCAATATATTTACATCTTTAGGCTGTACTGTATCCACAGCACAGTATTTATCATGGAATGGCCACGACCCAAGTCTCAGGTTTCAGCAGCATCGGGCAGGTTAAGTTCTCCAATGTGACCAAACTGAAGAAGACTAAAACTAAGAATGCTTTGAGACCACTCTGATTGCTTTTAGTCACTTAGTCCGCTATAATAACCCTGTTGTGAGGTGGTTGAAGCAGGTAACTACATGACCAGCATGCCTGTAACTTAGCCGGCACATTTTAAAGTGAGGGACTGTCAGCCTAACCCAAACAGCAGCTTCAAAGCGTGACTCATCTCTCCCGGTGGAAGCATTGTTCCAGGTTCAGGAAAGCAGGAAAAGGATGGACAGGAGAGGAAAAGAACCAAAATATGTTCTTCTTGATCCACGAGAGAAAAAAATGCATTAAAAAAAAATCAGTTTTGTGACTGAAGCCGTTTCTTTTCTCTTGTTTCTGCTGTAATATCCACGAGTGAAGCTGCAGAAAGAAAACCTCTGACCCCTCTTTGAAAGAAGGCTGCAGATTCCTGCATTCCTCTCTGCTTCTATAATTACTCCGATTTGGGTCTTTTTGCTTGCTTTTGGAAGAAAACTAAACACATTTCCAAATTATATCCTGCTCTGCTTGCGGTGTGGTGTGACTTCAGATGTGGTCTGCACCAAACGAGCACCTGTCTCACCCTGTGAAGATGACCTATACCCGACAAAAACACTCCTGCAGCTTCTCTAACTTAAAACAGAAACCACTGGGACTCTGCAACAGAAGCAGGCAGCTGAGCATGTGTAGCAAATATATTCATTTTTAATTGTGCTGCTAATCTATTTAGTGTTTACTTAAAAGGCACTGTATTACCGACTTATCTAAGAGCAATGATTTCAGACAGAGAGGAAGACAGCAGAAAGGTAAAATCATCTCCACAGTTGATGATACACTCAGCTGAGCGTGTCATTACATGCTGGGATGGCTGAGCAATGCTCTGCACACAGGAAAACACTCACGCGGCTTGCAGTGTAATGCAGACAATTTGCTCACCTGTGTGTTCCTAATAACCCGCATATGCTAAATAACAAACAACACGTGTGTGTCAACAGAACCCAAAGTGCAGGATTCACTGTGACCATGTTCAGCCAAACAGAAATACTGCAGCTGTCTTTGGAAGGACTGATGACTATAAAGTTCTTGATCTTTAATCGAGGGATTATTATAGATTATTGTATTATTTGACTTCCTTACTGGGGCACTGGGCCAGGGCTGGGCTTTCTTTTAGTAGCATTCTAAACATGCACATTTTTAGAAACTAGAAGTTGATACAAATTAAATACGTTCATGTTGATGTTGCAGTTTTTCCACCTGTTTGAAAGCATGTTTCAAACAGGTGGAAATCTGTTGAATCCAAACCCCACCCTGCTCCATAGATGGGCTATGGTCTTTGTAATCAAAGATGGGCTGAGAGAATACCATCTTTTTGTATTCATTCAGAATAATGCCGCATGGTCTGCTGAATCCAAAGAATGATGGAGCAGACTTGCATTTAAACGTCGGTGCTTTATTCTAACTTTCCTTGTTTCCGAGTAGGATTTAATAAAACACTGACCTGTTCAAGCTTTCTGCCACAAACGCCTCACCGTTCATGCTGAGAGCTAAAGCTTAGCAAGAGGTCTTCAGCCGAGTCTAGAGCACACTTACTGACATTCCACGCGCAAGCTGAAAGTCATAAAGAAAGGCCCGGGGGAGTGGGTGCTGAGTGGGACAGGGGCTCTGCTATGAGTGTTTGTCTTTGGCTCTGCAGCTCTTTACTGGGGAGAGCATCCTTCTGTTAGGATGACATTAATCAAATGTGTTCTGCCTGCAGAGTGGACGATAGTCTTAACAAAGCACAGTAATGTGTTTGTGGGGGAGTCCAGGGGAGGACTGCAGCATGCTTTTCAGAATCAGAATTCAAGAGCTAAACAGTAAGAGCATTGCTATGAATGGATCAGTTTCACCCTCGCTTGTGCTTCTCAGGTTCTCACAGGTATTGTAGGCCGCTGGGCCGCGCATCCTTTGCATTCTCATTAACACAGTTTTAACAGAGCTTACTGATATTTTCTACTGCACGGTAACAAAGTGAAGTGCATCCAGTGGTTGTCTGCTGTGTTGGCTAACAGGATCAGCACTGCAGCTGACAGCATGGTTTCTGGGCCAGCCAGCCAACCCTGACAACACACCCCACACTTCACCGCCCACCCTGACCACAAACTGGGTGGGCACGAGAGCTGACTTCCTTCAAAAGGAAGAATTCTGACTCTCGGCCAGTGGGAGCTTCAGATCAGATCTGCAAAGGACCAAAGGAAATTCATAGACGCATATATCACTACCACAGCAAAGCCAGCAGCCCTCCTTATTGTTCCAGTGGCGACAAAAGTCTCCCAGTGCAGTGTTTACTCCTCTCCAATTAATACAACCTCCCCTCAGAACACTGAATGATACCACCCAGGATTACTCTGGTGTTCCCCATCAGCTACTTATAGTTATAAATGTAACAACAGTTGATTACAGGGAATGCACATCAATAATCAGGGCTGATTACAGACACGATCAATCAGCATGTGAGGGGACATCTGCATTCAGCTACAAACACTGAAGCCTTGTAAACTCAATGCGGTCCATGCTAACCTACCACTGTGATGGTGGGTACAGATCACATTACCCCACAGTATAGCCATAATGATGTATTACTCTGTAATGTATGCATGAGGCAGATTCTGTTTATAATCATATGAAAGGCAAACGCTGATGTGACCCTGCCAGCCTGGGAATCACTGAACACAATAACAGACGAGGGCTGCATAATATTTCAAACGTGATGTCCACTTGAAGACAGAGACTGCAAAGTCTTGGCTGTCACTCCTAACTGTCTCCACCCACCCAGTGAGCCACACCAAAGCTCTGAGAAGCCAACATGTCACCAGGAACATACTATTTAGTGAGCGGTGATGAGCAGCGGATAAGCAGCCGCTCTAAAGCGCTTTTGTTAACTGCTGGATTTCAGCTCTGAAGGAATTTTAATGTGAATAGAGCGACTCAATCAGATTACAATAAATGACCACAGGAAACCACACCATTCTCCATCATCAGACTAGCTGCTTATGCGCTGACTTGAAAAGGGTGGAAACAGTTTTTGAAGCCAACATTACCAGCGACTCTTAGCTTTACTCATCCTTAGGCAGCCCACAGAGTCCTGAGCTTTAGCTCCATTCAGACAGCACAGCGCTATCATGCAGAGGATGGTAACTGTGTTGTTCTTGGATCAGTCTCTAAATGTACACGTTCCCAGCTTCCAAACAAGCATGTGGTGCGTTCATTTTCTCTGGTCCATCTGCACGAGAGCAGCGGCCTTTCTTTCCCAGCTGTTGCTGAACTATGCTGCTAATCCACGTCTTAGCTCGGGGGATGTTTGGCCGAGTGGTGGGTGGACAGTGACTCCATAACCGCCTTTCTAAAAATGAATGGTATGCTCTCTGCACAACCATTGTGTACTCTGGCACCCCGAGCTCGGTCATGGTAAACAGCGGGCGCGTCCACGAGCTGGCAAAGCAGAGTTAGTCGGTGCCCTGTCACAGTTACTTAACGAAATAGCACGTCTTGGTATTTCTCCAGTAAAATGCACCTGTGTTCACATATACTGAACTCTGGCTATACTGTTATAACAGGCTTTGAACAAGCGACAGCGCAACACATAAAGGATTCTACATGATGCTCATTAAGTGACCACAGTCAGTTTGAGCACAGAAACAAATAGACTCTGGACAGTCTGGACCTATTAAGCATCTGTATTTACAGCCAGGCCATTCTGATGATTTGCTAAACAAATCAGCAGTGGAGACTTGTGTGTGCAAGCATGTGCATGTGTGACCCTTTAAATCTTCCACCTCACCCTTGTAGGGGCAGAATGAGCTGGACACGCATGACACCAGACAATTCAAGTGGTGTTCAAAGCATTCTTTGTATTTAAAACCGTCTTTTAGAGGCTTTCCACAGATTAGTGGATTCCTTGTTGTAGTGCAGGTAGCCACCTGCTAAAGGGAAACAGTTCAATAAAACTGAGGTTTTACAACCTGCGTAGGCCCATCTTCCACTTGACTGGAGCTGTGCTGTGCTCTCGCTGAGGAATGCTATGCATGACTACTTGAATTTGTAGCCGGCCGCTGCAGCTCAGGAAGTTTTATCCAGCTATCAGTGATTTCAGGTGAGTGTCAGCTCCACAGGTGATGTTTGTGTCATTAAAACTTACGTTTATTACCAGTGTTGTAAACCTTACAAGTAACCAAAATAAGTCCTAAAACAGCAAGACATGTAGGGTGTTCAGAAAAAGAAATCTATCAAAATGTCGCATGATAAGTCAAACCTGAGGAAATATGTTTGAATTTTTAAACAAAGAAGCAGAAAAACTTTAATCTTGTCCTTAAAGCAGCTGATTTCCGGATTAGGATGCATTAATAACTGCACATAAAAACAGAGCGTTAGTGTTACAGCAGGTATCTGACAGGGTTGGCATCTTCACAGTAAGAGAGACGCCACGTTATAGCCACACATTCAGTGTGTCACAGCGGGAAATATATTTAAGAGACTGTTATACACAACGGAAACATTTTACATGCTCCTAACACACACTTAGCCCAACATGACTTCACACAAAACTAAGTTATTAACACAGATTTGTATTCAGAAGTTTGTGAAAACCCTAGAAAAGACCTCCACTCACCATTTTGTGACCTTTTCCCGGATGAACGTCTTTATCCTTCACAGCAGCTGCTAAACGTAAAACATTTCTGACTCCGACACAACTTCAAATCTACCAAAACACATCCACTTTTCGCCCTTTTTGCTTCGCTCCCTTCGGTGCAAGCTGACCCCATCCATGAAAACCCTCCTCCCCCCTCTCAGACTCTGATTGGCCACTGTGGGGACACTGCAAGCTGTGATTGGCTGTACGGAACATCAATCAAACGTCCGCCGTCTTCTCCTGTAGGATTTATCGGAGAGGAGTTCCAGCACAGTGACCACGTGACATGTGAGGTGGCTCCGTTTTTAACAGCTGTCCGGAGGTGATGTTGGAGGAAGTTTCTGCTTCATCCCCGAAAAGCTGGATCTCAAAGGCTGAGCAGGGGATTTTAAGCATTCTTTGATAAAGAGACCAGACTGTTACCTTTGCTACTTCAGGTGTGTTTGAGAGGAGAGAGAGCACAGCATTGCAAAGAGGTAAAGCTGGAAGAAGTAACTCCGGGACTTTCCCGGCTGAACTTCAGTTTTCCAATAGTGTATCCTTTAAAAATGACGACTTTTAAAGAGAGATTTTTCAGTTAAATGTCACGTTTCTCTGGCCAGAGTGCACAGAGAGAAAAACAGTGACTCCTATTCTGCCACCTACAGGCAGATCCGCAGTTGCACACTCTCACAGTCCAAGTAAGGCCCTCCTCAGGTCTCTGTACTTCCTCACACCTTTCCCACCTGAAACGCACGAGCAGGAGGCAACAGGTGCATGACAGAATCAGACAGCCCTGCCTCTGAGCAAGCATTTTGAAATATGGCGCAGGTGCGTGGTCTCTCTTTTTTTGTTATAGCCTATCACTGCAGGTCATTTTATTATCATCTGAGTGTTGGATGTAAGTAACAACTTATTAAATACAAACACTATTTTAATAACTTATAGTCCAGGTGTGCCGTGGCCTCCTCATACATCAGTTAAAATCACCCACAGAGGATACACCTGTGCAGCTTCCCCTTCTCTCTTCTCCAGGTGCACTTTAGGAATAGATATAATATAATCTGTGAAGATGCCCAACTCAGAGGCATAAACTGAAAAATGAAAGAGGCCGAAGGGACGCAATAAGTGAGAAAACAATTTATTTTAGTTGTTTAAATGAATGCTTAGTCCAACACACACACAGAGAACATTGAACGGTTTGCTTTACGGCACTGAATTCACAGGAGATCTTCATCATGTCCTTGTTCCTTCTATAATTTTACAAGACAGGTCCAATCCAACATGATTTAAGCAAGTGTCATGTTGTGAAAAGCAGATACAATCAAGTAGATTGCATTTAAAATGTAACTTCAAAGCAGTGAATTAAAAGCCTCTTCATGCACTCCGTGTTTCAAAGTCAAACGTGAGGCACAGCAGGCAGGCAGCCGAACGGGCTCCGGTTATTTTTCAGGCTGAAACAAAGAGGTTAATTTGCACCTTCTAGATGCACAGTTTGGTCATAAATTAAATATCATTGGTAACATTAAAATGTGTAAAAAAAAAAAAAACCTAAGGAATATAAACACGATTAATTAGAAATGATAGTAATGCTGTTAAAGTGAAGCTGATTGTTTGCAGCAGGCAAACAAAATACTTCCCATGGCAGAGATGTCCATACAACCACAATACACCACGGTCAACGTTTGCCTATAAACACTAGTTCAGTATTTTTACACCACATCTCTCCATGTGTAACAATGACGCCTTTGTGGGCTTCCCTCCATCCACCAGCTCAGGGTAAGGCTTCCTCTGACACCGCCATGAGAAACGCTTCCCTCTGTGCTGATTCACAGTCCAAACACACCAATCTAATAAATTCAGAGAGTAAACCATAAGACTTCGCTCTTAAACGTAATCCAGTTTTACCCTGCTCAGTCAGTGGAGCTGACACAGGGTCCATTCTTGAGTTCAATGGTGAATGGTTTGATTTCCACTCAGTAAGGAAACCATCTCTCTGCTGCCCCACAGCACAGCTCACACTCCCTTTAATGGAGAGACCAAGTTTTAGGTTCAATAACTACACACTAGAAACCGCTGTGGGTAGGCAAAGATATTCACTCCCAAAGCAAACTTAAATACTGCACATATACAGTATTTTTTATCTTCTTAAAACTTTGATTTTTATGTTAATGACTTTGAATCCTGTGAGAACTGCTCTCACGTTCTTTATACTGTTAAAACAGGAAAATATCCCTTTAAAAGTAAAAGTTTACAACAGTGTTTCCCATGAAATCTCTCCATCAAACACTCTTTGCTGCAGCAATAGTGCTTATGTGTACAGCCAACCATAAAGTCCCATAAAAAATAATAAGAGATTACATTTGCTTTTATCTTAGTAAATGAAAACTGCCTGAAAGTAAAGTGTGGTGGAAGATCATGCTGCACTCTATCATTGCACCAGATAATCACATGTAAAGTCTTCTTACAGAACGAGGGACTCACAGTCCAAAGATGTAAAGAAGTCTCAATCTAATAAAAATAACTTTAAAAGGCCAGCTCACACATCTCAAATAAAAAAAAGAGGCATCACTGAGATAGGAAATGGCCTCTGTGATACTCCTTAGCTGGCGTGGGGTTTTCCAGAAACCTCAGACTGACGGCCGGCGGTGCCATTTAGTGGTGCCGCCTTGTTGCCGAAGTTCCAGTCCACAGGATTAAGAAGCTGCAGTGTCTTCTTGTGGGTCCATATGGGGTTGATGATAAGTGTGAGCAGAGCGAGGCCAGTGAAGAAGAGTATTAGCTGGGGCAGGGGCACGTGGGACCAGAGCTCTCCCCGGTGGGTTAAGGTTATCCACCACATGTAATAAGTGAGTACCATGCGACAGTGAAACATGTGAATCATCACCCACTGGTTGGCTCTCCAGAACAGCGTGCGTGCCCAGCCGGTCTGTCAGGAGAGAGAGAGAGACGATCGTGTCAGTCACTCGTTTTTATTCTGCATTCACACAAATCTGTTAATGAACCTGGAAGCAGGAGGAACACAGAAGTCTGGCTCCAGCTTGACTTTTTGGTTTAGTTTTATTTTGATGAACTTCCTCTTTCTAAGAGCTCTAAAACTGATCTGAAATTGTGGAGACAATCATGAGATGCACAAGACCAAAAGGGAACTAAAACTTAGAGATCAAGAAACAGGTCAAGCCAGTACATGAGATACTACAAGCAAAGCTGGGACTCACTGTGCTTACCAAAGATAGCCTCTCTTTGGTAAGTACAGATAAAGCCACCAGTGTGCTACAGTACAGGCTGTTTGGAGCATGTGATGATGGGTACTTGCACTTCACATAAGACACTATAAAGGACCATACCTTCAGCAACATCCAGGATATACAGGTGAATGGCGTGCTCATCTCCAGCAGGAGTGTAACCATGGGCAGGAAGTGGCCCAGGGAATCCCACACCACTGTCCCGACATATCCCGACAAGGCGAAGAAATGGTGCGTGGCCAGTGGCAGGTCGAATGACCAAAACACCACACTGGAGGTGTGAAGTGCCACATTCTCGAAAGCAAAAAACCCTGTGGCTGTGAGGACGTTAAACCATGACCAGTCTTCCTGGCCCCTCACTTTGTCTCTGGTTATTGAGGAGTCCTCAGTCAGGGCCCGGAGACCGGCCGCTGTACTCTGGATACCAAACACGGCCCGGGTGGCAGCCAGGTTCCAAAAAACCTTTTCCTTTGCTGGCAGGGAGTTGTAGGTCCGGCACAGAGCAACAGACAGGAGGTGGGAGAAGAGGAATACTGCAGTATAGAAGCCAAAGCCGAGGCCAATAAGCTGGAGGCGATAGTCCCATGAGAAGTATTCTGCACTGGGCTGGGACAGAGGGCTGGGGTGCTGCTCGGAGGCCATGGCGTCTGACGCAGGATTAATGAACCTGAGCGGGCCGAGGCTCATCTGGAGGCGGAGCTGCGAGGAGCATAGTGTGCGGCCCACCTGCGAAACCAAAGACAGACCACACACCATTCATGAGTACTCTGCTGAGGCTGCGAACAAACCCCATCAATACTGTTATTTTCATAGAGACGCTGTTCGAGGTCAGCCTCTTCTTCCAACACCCGCCAAACTTTTATTATCAAGTCCTTCGAAACAGGTGCTAAAGTTTCAGCGTCAGCAACACAAACATCACACTCAAGACACACTAACAAAATATTCAGTCTGACGCAGATATTACAAACTCACTCACACCGTAACGTCCCGGACAGAAGCGGTTCCACCGCTCAGAGCAGCCCTCAGCGACCCACAGCTGCCCAAACAGGAAAACTCACATCATACGACTCCAATTTGGTCATATGACATCCCCACAGGAAGTCACGCCTTGTTGGACTTTGCAGAAATCCCATTGGTCAGCGCCGCTCAGAGGCTGAATGCCATTGGCCATTTCTAATTTACATTTTCTGTCTGGAAACCATAGATATATTTACATAGATACCTCGTTGACTGGTTCGGCCCGCTGATGCGACGTAACTGTGTGTCCGCCATAT
>JAVDPK010017328.1:0-13428 GCA_034780415.1 Cichlasoma orientale | reverse complement strand
TCTGGTAGAGGACCCGAGCTTGAAGGGCAAAAAGACCGCCCGTAGGGGCGAGCTGGGATTTTTTATATATATATATACATTTGCTGGAAACAGCAACTACTGTAAGTGGGATTTCATTAAATCCAAAACTCATTACTCAAGAATCACACATAAAGCCTCAAATGTCACATGGATCAAGAACACAGAAGAGTAATGTATGCATACACATGTAGAAGAGTAAAACGATTGGATACGGCAACAGGAGATTTCAATCAGTTTAACGAGTCACCGACTGCCACCCAATCAGAGATAATCAGGTCGAAGAGCTGAGCGTGAAACCCTGAACCTCGTTTGAAATGATGTCAGGATGTGTCATCATTTCCTTAATAAACCTCAAAGCGCAGGGATCTCTGCTAATGAGCGTTTTAGCCACAAAAGAAATCCATGGACGCAAACATGTAACCGCCCCAAACACACGCAGATGCAGACGCAAAGATGCTGTTGCTAAGTTGACAGCCACATGGGAAAACACAGCACTGAATCAGACCCTGGTGGGGATAACAATGGGATAAACAATCTGATTTGTCATCATCAGCAGTCCCCAGGCCCACCACTCTCACTCCCCATCCCCCAACACTATCACCACCACCATCACAACACAGGGCAGGCCACTTGTTTGCCACCCTCTCTCCCAACTGTCTCTGTTAAACTGCAGCTTCAGCGACAGACACTCCAGAGGGCAGTGTTGCTCTCAAATTGAAGCACAGGAACCAGCTGCCGTGTCTCCCCAGGGCCCTCCTGGAGAGGAGCACGGAGGCTCTCTTCCTCTTTTGTTTGCCAGTCGCTCCAGGATGGGACTCCTGCCAACCTCTCCTTGAAAAACTGAGACAGAAAAAAAAAAAAAAAACCTGTGTGGCAGAGCAGGCAAATCACAAATCAGCAGCTCTGGCACAGCTCCCCTTATTGAGTGTTATTGCTGCAGCTATCCAGCAATTATAGCTCAGGTCAGTCAATAGAGGAGCACTTTATTTTCCCGCAGGGTGTCGAACAGGGTAAAGAGATGCTTAGATGAAAAGGAAAACCTGCTGTGTTTCCTCAAAGGAAGGAAAACTTTGAATACATCCAGCCAGCTGAAAACTATGAATTATGTATTGTGTTTTCTTTCAGATGTCTGCTCCCTACAAGAAGCCCGATTTTGTTAAGGCACAAGGATGGATAACCTTATCTATGTTTGTTCACAACAAATGGATTCCTCCACACTTCCATAAAGGCCTCAGAGGATCGCAGGGGTCTGGTCTTGACTCTGGATATGTGGGGGAGGGTATTTCACAGTTCAAGAACACGGGAACATGGGAACATGGCAACATGGGAACGCTGGTTGGCTACAGAGAAGGAGAAACTATGACTGTTTCTGCAATATTTTGGATCATTCAAAAAAAAAAAACCCAAAAAAAAAAACCTCAAGGAAATTTATCTCAATCCTTGAAAATATGTAAACAGATTGATCTTTAAAGTTTTTTTCATGATCACACTGAGTGATAACCAGCGGTGGCAAAAGTACAGACATTCTGTACTTAAGTAGAAGTACAGATACCTGTGTTAAAAAATACTCTGGCAAACGTTGAATTTACTTTTAGTGGGAACAGTGTTGTTTTTGCCAGTGCATCGAAGTCTCGTGTTTGTTGTAGCAATTCTCAGAATCCTCAACATCAGCCATAATCATGATTTGATTTGATTTGGGCAATTCTGTACCAATCTTCTGTACCAATCTTGGGCTTTTCAATCGGGATTGAAAAGCCCAACGGGTCGGGTGTGGCCCCCCGGGCCGTAGTTTGCCCACCCCTGTTGTAGAGGGTGACTCTGCCTCCACACATAAACACAAATATTAGTACAGTCAGGGGTTACAGTGAGATTCAGCAGGTGGGGCACCACCAACTTAAATTCAAACTCATCTCTGCTACACTCGATGTACCAAACCAAACTCTGAGCATGAACACCGCCACTGCGCACCAGTCCAACACAGTACAGCAAACTAACCTGTTTAACCTGCACTAAACTGCAGTATTTTCATGCAGCCTTTGAATAACAAATTTCACAATATGATAAAAACATAACTTCACATCATATACAGATCAATATCTGACATTACATGCAGGCTTAAAATTTCTAGTTTATCAGATGTTACCAAGCAGTCCTTAACTTTAAATCTAACCTCTCTGCTTCCTCTTTCTCCATCTCTGAGTGAACTTCTCTCTCATTCTGGGACATGCAGCAGCTGGACCGATCTGATAGACGCATTGCATTTGAAATTACCCGCCGCAACATGTTACTCTGTTTATTCTTGCTCCTCTTCAGGAAAAAATAAAATACTCAAGTAAAGTACAGATACCTGAAAAATCCACTTAAGCACAGTAATGATGTATTTGTACTTCGTTACTTCCCACCTCTGGTGATGACTCTAGACCCAAAGTTCTCAAAGTGAGGTCCATGGGTCATTGGTGGCCCTTGGCCATTGGGACGCTATTACCTTAAGCTTCAGCTCTTCTGTTCTAGCCATCATTAATAACCCAAACTTTCCTAACACTGACAAATATAGCTGGTGTCAAGAAACGCTGCCTCACTAATGATTAAAAAACTACAAAACATGCACTAACTTGGATTTTGGAGCCCTCTAAATGTACACTGTCATTATCTGTTACATACACGGCAAAGTTTGTGAACAGACGAGCTAGCGTTAGCGCCAACGCGGTTAGAATTAGCTCTATTCTGACTCTATTAGTCGTCTCTGTGTATTTATCAGGACTTTTTTTCCCCCTTTTTCTAGATTCAGGTGCTTTCCTCTGTATTCCACCTCTATTACAATTGCAATCTTAAAAGTAGAAGTAACTACAACTTCCTAGAGTTAAAAAAACGCCACAACCACAGTGCAGAGGAGGTGAGGCTGCATATCAATATAACAGCTATAACATTCTTAACTTTTTTATTCACCCCTATACAGATGTCATGAAGGAGGAAATTATACATAGAGAGCAAAATCAGTTTTTGTACCAGGCTGTAAACATGCTGTAAACTTTGGTATTTTAATATGAGGGTTACGTTGCTTTTGGAGCCACCCTCAAGTGGAACTGTAAGTATTGGCAGTGGGCTCATTCTTCAGCCTAGCTTGCTTGGATCTTGGCACAGTATGAAAATGAATCATGGATCCAAGAAAGAAATGCATGTATGAGCCGATGCATTTAATACAAATTTACACAGTTTAATATGAAACCAAGTTTGGCACAGCTGGACTATTCTCAAGTATAATTTTGCAGTCAGTCTTGGATGTGAAGCGTCACACTTGGTGTATTCCAACATTCCTTGTGTTGTAAATTAATATCCAGCCTACCCTAAACCCACACGGGAGAAAGTGTTTATCTCAAGTATCTGAGCAGAGATTTAAGCCACTGCATAAACAGTCACAGTGATGGACATTTCCTGCAGTGTTCAATTCCTCTCACACTCATCTCTGACATCTAATGACAAATACATCCCTCAGTGTCACCCCCCCCCCACATCTGATCTGCATTCTAATACACCGCATGGAGGAGAAACTCTGGAGAGGCACCATGTTCTAGCCATGGCAAGAGACATCATTCAGGAATATTATAGTGAATTCAACCTAAGAGTCTCAGTGGGCTCAATAACATCAGAGTGGCTTAAACTGGAGGTTGGAATCATCACAGGCTGCACCATATCAGTGATCCTGGTGATATGCTGGTGAAAGCAGATGAACCAGAGTGTGTAGAGGCTCTAAATCCAGGCAAATCGCAAATCACAGGATCCACGCTTTCATGATGACTCGATGGTGACCACGCTGTCGGCGACAGATGGATCCTGAGAGGGTTGAAGAGGCTGATGGGAACCATCGACCATCAGCGACCAGGATGTTGATTCCTGTCCTTAAAAAAGGGACATATCGAGAATACCAATCCTGACCATCTCG
This sequence comes from Cichlasoma orientale, assembly GCA_034780415.1. NCBI lineage: Eukaryota > Metazoa > Chordata > Actinopteri > Cichliformes > Cichlidae > Cichlasoma > Cichlasoma orientale. The sequence continues at coordinate 9,467 of JAVDPK010017328.1, read as the reverse complement.
GAAAGCCTGTAAAAAAATGAACGTTTTAGCCACGTGCACCAGTCCAGCACAGAGATCCACTGTCAATACACCACAGTACTGCAAACTAACCCGTTTATCCTGCACTAAACTGCAGTGTTTTGAATAACACGAAGTTAGTGTACCTCAGTTTGTTTTGCAGGACGTTTCACAATATGAAAAAAAAATACATTTCACATCATACAAAGATCCAAGATCTGATTTAAAATGTAAGCTTTGAGTTTCCAGTTCATCAGATGTCCTCACCTTTAAATCCTCCTCTCCTGTCCTCTTTCTTACATCTCTGCGTAAACTTCTCTCTCATTCTTTTCTCTCCCTGGAAACTCAGCAGCTGCTCTTTTAGCTAGCAGACACACTGTCTGACAAACACACAGTTTGTGCGTTTGCTGATATTTGTTGAGCATTTAGAAACGTTGCATTTGAAATTAGCTGCAACACGTCACTCCCTTTATACTCGCTCCTCTTCTGTAGTGCTAGCTAGACGCTGAAGTACCGCGACCACATCTTATGGATATCTGCACTCGGTCCCACTGTAACCCCTGAGTACAGCGCTATAAATGATACATAAATGATACATAAATGATCTGGTTTTGCCTCTTTCATCTCTTTTTATGCGATAAACCCCGGGGATGGATACGCCAGTACGACTGTTCATTACTGTGTTATTGTTCCTCCATTTAGGCTCAGATCGGTTTGATGTTTGAAGGCGCAGTGACCAAAAAATAAAAACTTCCCTCAAATATCTGAAACCTGAAGTAACGAGCCTGTTTTGAAGACGTAAGGAGTAGAAAGTACAGGTATTTGTGTAGAAATGTAGGGAGTAAAAGTAAAAAGTTGTCAGAAAACTAAATACTCAAGTAAAGTACAGATACCTGAAAATTCTACTTAAGTACAGTAACAAAGTATTTGTACTTCGTTACTTCCCACCTCACACACTCACACCCATGATAAATTTTTCTATACGTTTCCTGCATTTCACGTGTGAGAGGAGCAACACTCCCACCCACCTTGTGAACGCTGGGATCATGGTTGCAAATCAGCAACCATCATACACACACTGCTGCTGTCATCATACTCCCGATTCCTCTTTCCAGATGCAGATTTGTTGAAATTTGTTCATCCAAAATTCTCCTCCCACCATTCCCAAAGGTGCTCTACTGAACTGAGATCTGATGACTCTGGAGGCCAGTGGAGTGAGCCCGTGCGAACTGTGGCCTCACTTTCCTGTTCTCAGCTGACAGGAGTGACCCCCCGTTCAACTGGCAACCACTCAGCACATGCAGAGCATACCTGCAGTTGAAATGTGGATACAGCCATGCGTGGTATTAGTGGAAAAATTCACTGCTACTTCTATTAAGTGAAAAATGGCAATTTATTTTGTCCCACTGTGCTGATCTCCAGAGCAAAGGAGCTGGAACACGTGGCTGAAGCAGCGTTGACGTTTCAGAATGCCGACAGAAAAAGGATTTATGGAATCATTTTTCAATTAGGCATTAAAAATAAAACTGCTGCATTAGGCCAGCTATGTAATGCAAGAATGCAAGAATAGTAGTATAATAACAGTATAATTCATCAGCGATTGGACACATTTTTCCATACTCTGCTAGTCCAAATGGAAAATCCATACACCTTTAACTCACATTCATGTACAAAGCCCTTTGACAGACAAGGTCATGTGTAATAAATTCCAGTATGAGTTGACATTTGAACGATTAACTGTACCCAGTACGTCGTACACTCAAACTTTTTTTTTTCAATTTGAAACATGGAGTTGAGAAAGGACGTCAAGAGCAGAACAATCTGAGCCAAACTCAGTGAATAAGAGAACCTGATCATGCAGCAGATCTTTAAGCCTCCTACACACAAAATGGGCTTATTTGTAATTACCAATAATGTGATTCATCCAAGAGATTTTGATAATTTCCCCAGTGTTTCTCTTTGTAGGCTTTGGAAAACAGTGTGCAGTAAAACTAGCGGATGTGGAGGCTGAGCAGAAGTCCTGAGCTGTTTTCTATCTGCTGGGACACGAGCAGCGTGTACCCAGGTGTTTCTGGTTATAACCACTCGGTCTCTGAACAAATATCAACCCTGCTTTATGATGTGACTCATAATAAGGAAGCAAGGGTTTCATTCCAAAGTGAGGCATCCTTCCTTTGAAAACAGTACCACCTGCATTCACACACTAACAAGCTGTGGTTCTCTGAGGTAGCAGCTGACCTAAACCCCTGAGTGACCACATTTGTTGATGGCACATTACATCATTATTTAATGTCACATAGATCTGTGCTGGACAGACTGAAAGAATAATCCGGGTCTGGAACTGAACTCCTATCCAGGCAGTTCTGTTATTGGGAAACACAAGAATATTCAATATTCATTCATTTTTCTTGTACTCAGTAGCCCTCATTGGAAATGATGAGACTATCTTAGAATTGTGTATCTTAGAACATGACTCTAAGGGAGGAGGTTACTTCCCCGAGAGGAGGGCAGAGGAGATGGCCAGTGGTGACTAGCCCAGATCTAATGCCATATGTCCACATCTGAATATTACTTTTCCACTAGAAGAAAGGCAAAGGCAGGACATGCTTTCAACCAAATGAACCCAACGTGTGCTGGTGCTGCACAGAAAGGAATCGTAGAAGGCAAGGACTGTAATCAGAGCCTCTGTGGAATAGATGATGCTGCAGCCGGCCCTGTGCTTTGTAATCTGCACTTTTGTGTATGTCAGAATTTGATCATAACTGCACTGAGGTGTGTTGCATATTTACTCGCCCCAAGGAGACATTGTTCTGACCGTACGGAGGAGAGCTTTTGCTAATTGGCAACATCTGCAGTAGTAATGTTTGAACTAGGTAAATACATTTTTTGCTGAGTCTGAAACATTGTTAAGAGTCATATCTTAAGCCCAGACCGCACTGCTTGGAGGGAATGACCATGTCGCGTGTGCAAGACTTTAAATATAGCTGAGCTGCATCTAAAGCTTCGACACAAGTGGTGATTTTTACTGCTCCATAAAAAAAAGGTTCTTCTGTGAACGCCATTTTCCAAAATGTAACAAATACAGCATAAAGTGCTGCTTATGCTCGTGCCATTGTGTGCTTGGTTGTTCACTTCGACACACACACAGTTGTCGAACTCGCAGGGAAGGACTTTTATTGTCTGAGCTGCAGTGAATACCTGCGCTGGTATTTATGCTCTGGACGCAGGGATGTAATTTCATACTTGCCATTAATATATATGAAGATAAAAGATGACTAATGAGGCTGGTGGTGGAGAAAAGTGTGAACATCTGAAATATTTGATAATCTGCTAAACATGTCTTTTAAATTCTTGAAAGTCTGCATGAAATTGTTACGTTTCTGATCGATAAACTGAATCTGCTGTATGCAGCATAACATTTCCAGCCGCTTCCGCACTGAATGCCACGACAAGAAGAGTATCTGTCGTGTCGGCTCTTCATTCAGAGATGCACCATAATTACTTTACAGTACAGTGTTGCTGTTGTCTTTCAGGATTCTCAGCAGGAAACCATCCCATCCCCTCCCCATACTCTCTTCTTTGCTGTGTCCTTGACAGACCTGATTGTGCAGTAGGAGGCAGTTGGTGCAGCACCCCCAGTGCAGTACTGTGGAGGACTGTGAATGTCAGGGCCCCACATGAATAATGGGAACCCTGTGCAGCAGCCCAGCTGCTTCAGTCAAACCCCGGTGCAGCCAAAGTCAAACAGCAGGCCCCTCACACTCTGCTCTCATAGCACAATCTCATCATCCAGCCACACAGGAACATGGCCAATCACAACTAACCACAGCCTGTGGTGATATCTCAGTCTGCGCCCCATCTGCTTCCTGGCCTGTCTGAACTTGGAGGTCGCTCAGACAACAAATGGAAGGTCAAAAGCTTTGAGTGAATGACCTCTGAGTGAATGATGGACTTCTGCTGAGCCTTATCTGACCTGCATTCAGAAGAATGGAACATAAATGCATACCATGCACGGAGCAAAGTAAATAAGTATAAACTACAAAAAAGGGTAATCTCACCGATAAGGTTTCTGCACAATAAACAGAATAGATATTAAAGAAATACGGCTCAAAAAATGAAGCACTTCAGTGATCTTAACATTGATTCTTTGTGTGGTTTTGAATCCAGGCCTCAAAGGATCAATGATTTTGGTTTTCTCTGGCTTCTCTTACATCAGCTTGAATATTTCATTCATTAGGATTTGATGTATGATTTAAGTGCTCACTTCATTTTGTGTGCAGTGTTTATATTAGAAGCTTTATGTGAATCTTACTACTAACTTACTAACTTTAGTTTTAGTTGCCTAACCTTAAAAAACAATTCTAATTTACTGCAACCTGGTTTGTAAAATGTATAGTTTCTATATATGGTCAAGTGTCCATCAATAACGATTAAAGTGCAGCCAAAAACGTTGGAGGCTAATTAGAAGAAAGTAAAACAATGAGATTCCCATAATGCACTGTTTCTTCTTCACTCACCTCTTTTCACTCTCACTCAGTTCATACACCACTCTGCACGTAATCACTAGTTATCATTAATCTCTGTCTCTCTTCCACAGTGTGTATTTTGTCCTCTCTCTCTCCCCTCAGCCCCAACTGGTCACGGCAGATGACTGCCCCTCCCTGAGCCTGGTTCTGCTGGAGGTTTCTTCCTGTTAAAAGGGAGTTTTTCCTTCCCACTGTCACCAAGTGCTTGTTCATAGGGGGTCATTTTGTCTGTTGGCTTTTCTCTGTAATTATTGAAGAGTCTTTACCTTACAACAGGGCAGGCTGTGGTTGAAATTCAGCACGGGAGCTTGGTTTGGAGAGGCCTTTTATCCGATCATACAATAGACAAACCATAGTTTTATTGGCTGGTTCGGCCTGGAAACAACCGGCCACCGTGCTCCTGCCCTACAATATAAAGCACCTTGAGGCGACTGTTTGTTGTGATTTAGTGCTATATAAATAAAACTGAATTGAACTGAAAACAGCTGTATCTGGAAGCACTGGAACTCAAAACAATTAATTAAAAATGGCTAACAAGCCCCATAGAACTAAAGGGCAGAGTTCAGTTTCCTCACAACCATTTTAATATCATGTGATCCTTAAAGCTGTCCACTGGTGACATGAATTATTTAAATTCTAAAAACTGTTGACAAGGTCACGATGTAAAGCAGTTTTTCTCAAACTTTGGGGCGCAGGGTCATGACAGGTGGGGCGCAAACGACCTGGGAGAAAAGTCATGCGGAGCAAATGTAGAACATCGGATTAATTCTCACGGCGGAACAAGGGGATGAGGTTAGCATATGTCAGGAGGTATGTTAGCATAGCGACTAGCGAAATTCTCCACAGTCACCATCTTTTGTGCCCCTTCTCCCACACCTTGCTTCACGCGGGGCGTAGTGGGCATGTTGGAAAAAGCTTGAAAACCACTGATGTAAAGACTGACTATCCAATGAGAACCTCTGTCACATCATTTGCTGTGGAGGTGCAGAGTAATAACAGAAACAGCATTTTTGACTCACTGAACTAGTAAAGTTCAGTGGTTTAAAGTACCGTGCAGTGCGTTATACATACGAAACTGTTTGTAGATCAGTATAAGGATGCTAGGACATCTGTGGGATTTGGATAGGAAACCACTGTGGGAAGCAGTTGGCAGCAACTGTGCATGCATGGGGGGGCTAGGAGATTGTACCACTCTGCAGCTTTACTGACAGGAAGTGGGCCCCCTTTCTGTTCCCACATTCCTCTGACAGATGTTTGACAGGAAAATATTTTCACAGCTGGAGAGGGAAGGAAGGGAAAACATATTTTACAATACATCACACTGGAGGTGACAGAAATCGAGGAAAACTGTGATTTCTTTCTTTCTTTTTTTTTAAATTTCTTTTACAGTATGTCCTCAATGGCTACATATGGATGTTCAGTCACTGTTTGCCCCTTTCCAAATTCCCTGGGTTCATGTCCTTGTGTTGATTATAGCAACTCCATTAGTCATTCAAGCAGAAGAATGTGTGCTTACCCATGTAGTGATTAATATATCGAAACAGCAGCTGCTATCCATCAGCAACACACTAAGAGAAGTGAGCGGCAATGATGATGCTGTGGATGATGATAACAGCTGTAGAACCAACTAACGTGCATTTCTGGGAACTGCTTAGCTATGCAGTTTACAAAAATAACATTTTAAATGGGCATAGCGCAATTCAAAGCACAAGACCACAAATGCAGACAGTGCAACCAAAAGAAAACTGCCAAAAGTGTGTTGTAGCACTTTACTGAAAGTGTTAAGGACAAGGAGCAAAGCACTTTCACTTCTCTTTTTTTTGGCTAAGTCTGGCATTAAAAAGTGAGAAGTGGTCTCTATCGACTGACTGCACAACTCAGATTGACTTTACGAGCTTCCATCTCTCAAGACAGACGAAGCTCCAAATTCTTTTTTCTGTCCTCCTTGGGTTCATGCTGAGCTGGTTAGACACAACAGTTAAAACGAAAACGTGTCACCTCTCAGGTTTTGCAGCCTTACAAAGAGCTTGTATTTAAAAAACAAACCAACTAAAACGTTCCGATCTTTATGGAATTTGGTGATTAACTCGCTTTCATGTGGTACAGTTCAATGATGTGTGTTATAATTAGTCAGCGAAGTTAACATGTCATATACGATCAGATCCTTCTGTGTCGTGTCTAACTCTTGAGATGCCACAGCGATTGCTTTGGATTCTGTGTGAGCTCGGCTGCAGGTTGAGCCCTTTCTCAGAGAAACCTACTTTGCTTTAATATTTTGCTGTTACACACAGTATTCCAGCATTTCAGTCTCAGATTTGCGTTTGCTTGTGGGAATTTGGGGAATCTGATTGTGATTTGTTTTTGGACATTTGTGATGAGCTCTGGTGCTCACTCGGGGATCAACACTTTGACTTGTGCTTTGAGGTCAAGGGTTTAACATAATTTCCTGTTGACCGTGCTGGTTCCTGCACAGCTCGCACTTCTGTGTCCTTCTGTATGCAGAAGTAAATTTACAGACAACACCAAGCACCACTTCGACACGTCAGCAACACACACACACACACACACAGTTCCTTCTAAACTGAAATACCGGGACAACCCAGCACCGCCTAATTTGCTTCAATTGCTGCAGCAGTTAAATATTTAAATGTGGTTTGCAGCCAGCTGATTCTGGTAAAAGTAAGTCATGATTGTTTGTGCTCTATAAATGCTTAAGAACCTTCTGCAGCCCTGTCCAGCTCCTCCAGAGTAGCTGCCTGTCTCCTGGAATCTCCTCCATGCTCTTGAGACAGTGCTGAGAGACACAGCAAACCTTCTGGCAGTGGCATGTATTGATGTGCCATCCTGGAGGAGCTGGACTACCTGTGTAACCTCTGTAGGGTCCAGGTATTGCCTCATGCTACGAGTAGTGATACTGACCCTAGTCAGAAAAGACGAGGAGAGAAAAAATGTGTGTGCTCGACCTGTAAATCCATTCGTGTTGGGGGGTTGTCTCATTTTTGCCCCTCTATTGCACCTGTTGTTACTTTTATTAACACCAAAGCAGCTGAAACTGAGTAACTGCTGCTGAACTGATCAATATCCCAGAAGTTTAACTGACCTGATGCTGTACTTTGCTATACTGCTGTTCTAAAATACTTGAAATATATATATTTTTTAAAGATTTTTTGGCCACAGCGGCTTTTATTTACAGTGGAGAGAGACAGGAAATTGGGAGGAGAGATGTGGGGGAAGACACGCGGGAAATGGCGACAGGCCGGGACTCGAACCCGCGCCGCCCGCACCGCTACGCGGCATATGCATATGGTCGCCTGCTCAACCCCTGAGCCACCCTGGCGCCAAATACTTGAAATATTTGAATAAACATCAGATGACTGCTTTCAGTTCAATTCAGTTTTATTTATATAGCGTCAAATCACAACAAACAGTTGCCTCAAGGTGTGTATATAAGTCTCAGCTCATCCTGTGGCACCTTGACATCAGCTCATAACGTCCTTGCCTCAGCCTGAACTCTTCTAGATTCTTCTGTGTTGTCACAGCTGTCAGGTCTGTGTTTGAAGATCATCTTAGTGGAAGGAAAACATGGGATGGGAGAGGATCAATATCCCTCTTGTATATATTGCTTGTGTAGCCTGGATGGTTGTGGAGCCTAGCCAGGGCCAGCAGGTACCTGTCAGTCACAGGCCACCTGAAGAGAACTACGCTTCTAAAAGGTGAGGCTTGTTGAGATGAAAATGAGCAAAGACCAAAAACTCAGTATACTGGTTACTGATACGTGAGCCACATACCTCACACGTGTTGGAAGAATGTAAAGGCAGAAAGTGAAAGAGTGTAATATGCAGCTGGATGTGCTGAAAAAGATTTTGCTTTTTCCAAAGTCAAGAATGAACCTTCAATATGGGTGAAAGCTCTGAAACCACACACAGCTCCATCTGCTTAGGAAGACTACAAGCTGCAGCCGAAAGCTCGGAAAAAGTTAATAAGATTGTTTTGTCAAATGTCAAAAAGGGAACAATCACTTGAGTCAATGAGCTGAAAAGTGATGAAACTTAAAACCTCGCAAACCTTAAAAACTCACTGCACCCGGGCATGAGTTGAATTCGTGGAAAGAGGAGGAAGAAGAACGATATCTGACTCGGATTAGTTTTCTTTTTTAATTGAATAATATCAAGACAGTGTCTTCTAATTTGACATGACATGAAATTGTAAAGAGATAAAATCTCATCATCGTAAAGAGTAGTTCCAAAAAACTTTGGATCCAGATCTGGATCCACTCTCAAACGTTAAACACTGCTGAGTTGGGCCAGGCCCCACCCTGGGTACATTTTTATGCAACTCCATCCAACTTCTTAAAAAATTCAAACCACAAGTGAACCCAAGGCCTCAGTCACTCCGAGTCACCTCCGTGCAAACTGAAACTGGAGACTGTTCACCTTCAAAGCAAAGACTGCACCCATTGAAATGTGCTGGCTGAAGCTGTGAGGCACAACTTTTACTTTGAAGGTGAACAGTCTGTTTCTGATTTGCAGCACTTTTTCAAATTTCACTTCTGCTTGATGACTAGTTGACAAGTGTTTGCAGACCAGTTGGCATCTCCTATGCAGCAACCTGCTTGCAACCAAAGCAACTGCAAGGATGTTTTTGGTGTAGCACTGTATACCTCTTATACTGGTTTCACCTAGCATCGACACCTAGCATCTACACCTAGCATCTACATGTAAAATGGAAAATATGTCATGGTGTCCTCATCTTTAGGTGGGGCAGAAGGTTAACCTAAAAAATGATTCAGTTCAACATCATAAAAGGGTTCTTTAAATAGTTATATATATATATATAGTTATATATATATATCTTTAAATAGTTATAATATATATATATAAAAAAAAAAAAAAATCCCAGCTCGCCCCTACGGGCGGTCTTTTTGCCCTTCAAGCTCGGGTCCTC
>JAVDPK010017327.1:0-10096 GCA_034780415.1 Cichlasoma orientale | reverse complement strand
TTGCCATTTCACAGTTTTCCACTGTCATTTTTACGAACTTTTTTTACAGTGTAAGAGTAACTATTGGTTAACGCGAGGTTATTGTTAATGTTTGGGTGGGGGCAGAACCGATCGTTTGATCCTTTATGTGGATTACTGTTCAACAGCAACGTGAAAGCCCGAAAAATAAGCCCGACTGACCCCAACACACACCGCATGGAAAGGACAACAACTTTCAAAAGCCGGAGCATTTATATAGATGGTAGTTTGTCAAGCATTCAATAAAACAAGTTCGAGAATTCTAATCAGGGTGCACCATCATCAAAAACAATAAACTCATAAATACTAATGAAAATATAATCAAAAAGCAGCTGCGTTGCCTCTCTGTGTTTTCGTTATTGTGTGTACCCAGCAGGCTGAATCGGTCTGGAGCCACTGATGGATTGTTTTTGCTCGCTGCTTTACAAAATGCTGTGATGAACACTGATAGACTCGTTCACCGAGAGGTCTCCTTTTATTTTATAATAACTTCATTATTTCAAAGTCTGATTCTGTACTGAGCGTTGGCTTCTTACGCACGCGGATCATTTTTGCCATAAGCTTATTACAGGAGGTCAGCAAGTCCCCGAGCCACGTGTTGGAAACTATTGTGAGAAATTATTCAGAAATATCAAACCTCGTTTAGAGAGCATTGGTGGGTTTCACTAGAAAGACGAACGACTCCGCGAGAGAGTACTTCGCTACTTTTGGACTGACAATTGCAGTGCGCGCTGTGTCCGGGCTTCGTATACCTAGACGAATAATGTCAGGAAAAGGTGACTGTGGGACATTTTAAAGTAAATTTGCATTGACCTTTGTAATTTTTACACATCTGTAATAGTGGCTTTTGACCGCGATTTATTTTAATCCATCTGGCTCAGCTCCTCTTTCCTATAATTTCAGTATAATCTTGTCTCAGTTACTTTAATTTAGCTTTTCCAGGGAGTAGGGAATTCCAGGGACTTTTTTTTTTGTATCGGGCTTGGGTCTGAGCACATAGGTCGACCGACGGGAAAAGGTCCCAGCTTTTCAGCCCCTTTGTACTGCGCTGACGAGTGCGTCCTGACAGGGGTTAACGTACCGTGAAGAGGTTAAACAAACGGACATTCCCGTTAGAAATCCTCCAGACACATAAGGCCTTATAAGTCGATAAATTGGCAGTGGTGGTCTCAGGGTTTAACTGGGGATACAAACTAAACTTGCCTGATTGATTTTCAAGATTGGCCAACTTTTTTTCCCTTGTATTTAGAATTTTATTTTGTTTAAAAAATAACTATACTTGTATTGTGTGATCTACAGTAGAACAAGGCCTTTTGATTTCAAACTGGTTATTATTAACTGGGACAACATTTATGTTTTAATCTATATAAACATGGCTTTCCAAAATGTTTCTAAACAGCAGCTACATCTGCCATAAGAAAGGTTCATAGTAGAAAATATCTGGAAAATTAACACCATTAATACATGTATTAAGTGATTTATGATGACTAGATTTACCATCATTCTGATTTGTGTCGAGTGCAGAAGAGTAAACAGACCTGACACATTAAAAATTCATCCAAAAATGTTTATATTGCACGATTTAACTTGGTTAGAGGTTTTTGCCCGTGATCATTTAACGTTAATATTTTTGCTTATAAGTCTTATTTACTTCTTGTCTGCAGCAGAATTTACAAATGTTTAATCAGCTTGGTCAGAAGAAATCTGTTAAATTATAAAACGCTGCATTCTGCAGTGAATCTACCTCATGTCAGATGTAGCAGCCCATCTTAGTTAATATTTCCTTCCCCATAAAACCCGCTTGGCTGTAATTGGATGTGATTTCCATGTGCCAGAGCATATCGGTGAAATCCATTCGGTGTGAAATAAAAAGACCTGTGATCAAAATCCTTGAACTTGAATGTTAAACTAGATATAAAAGGTCTGACCCTCGTAATTAAAAAAAAAAAAAAATGATACTGCAGCTATGCTGATAGTGTTTGTTTGTGTAGTCTTCTGCATATAAAACCAACAGTATTCTTCAAATGAGTGTCCCACTGACACGAATACACAAGATCAAGAAACTGGGTTACAACACGCTCTGAATGAATTCTTAATGATGGAAAAGATAAACATGTATCATAAACCGAGTACACAGTTATGGAAAGACAATAACATTCCAAGCATTCGTGTTGCTTATAACAAACTTTTGGGTACAGATATAAATGTGCTCTCTTGAAATCCCAGTCCAGCATGAGAGGGTGTTAAAATCCCCCAAATGATGTCAAGTCCTTTGAGTTCTAAGTTGAAAATCTTTTTCAAGGATTGCTGTGAGGGTCACACTGATACAGAGCTAAAAATGCCTCGCTAAGGTCTGGCAGTCAGGATATATGCTGTTGACTTGCACAGAGAGGAAAGAGAACAACAGAGATTATGGGCAATTAAAGCCCACTTAATGCTGGTCGGCTGGCGTCACACAGTCTGGCCAAGAATGCTCACCTCGGCTAATATCAATGAGAACAAACTCTGCAGCATCAACTTATTATGTACAGTGAATTATTAATGCCAGAGCTAGCACAGTGAGGCTTAGCTGGCTTGCCTGTTAAGGAAAGTAGATATGCAATGAGATTTGATTAGAATGATACAGAGTGTAACGCTCTGAGGATAAGGCGAGATCATAATGGGAAGAGATGAAAGACTTCACTCTCACATCAGACAGGCTAAAACATTAAATATTCTGAAAGCAGACAAATCACAGTATTGTGGCTTTACAACAAGACAGGGAGTCAATTTTGCTTTTATAACACTTCTGAATTAGTGGCATGATCTGTTTGACACCCTGCTATATAATTCCAGCATGCAAAGCTTGGGGCAGAACATTAAGTGATCTGAATAATTAATCGGTTTTGACAGATTATAACATTACTGCTAGAAAGTAGTTTAGGGCCCTTTCTAACCACCGCGGTGAAGAGATTTTGCAACAACTGCTCTGGTGATGTATAACTTGTGGATATGATGTGACACTAAGGTGCACTGCCCTCTGTCAGCCATTGGAGGGCCCCCCCACAAACTCAAGTCAAGTGCCTGACGACTGTACTATTATCTGTGCGAATAAAGTCTCAGTGGTTCAATTTGATAAACTTTAATACTCTTTATCTACCTGTTATTGGTTTGCACAACAATGTGTTCAGATTGAAAATAAAAAAATAAATAAATGCACATTTCTATCTGTCCTGATGCATGTGCATGAGTTTGCGCATGCTTGCATATAAAAGTCAGCTGAGGTCAGTATACTTCACTGAGTCACTATGAAGACATCATAATGTAAAGAGCTATGAAATGCCCCAAAGGACATGCATTCCTTCCTGTCTCTGCCTGCCTGTCTCACTGCCTCCAGTATAAATGAACTAGGTCAAACGATCTCCTTTTTCATTGACTGCTAACCCTTAGTGAGGGCGGTAAAATCACGCTAGAGGGATTAATAAAAAGATGGTTAGACAAAGGTAATTGTGAATTAAAAACAGGAGACTGGAGAGGAAATATAGCTGGTTAATAAGTGCCAAATCTTTGCACTTTGCAAACGTGACTTTCACATCAAATACCATAGAAAACATGCAAATCTCTAATAAGTATATTTCCCTTTTAAATGGCCCTTTTTCCATCCAGCCGTGGATGGAAGAACTCTAAGCAGATGTTAAAATAAAAATCATCTGATGGCGTAACAAAAGTATATTCCAATTAATAACAGCAGCCGATTAATGTGCTGGAGAAGTTGTTTACTGGTCTTGAACAAAATGTAGAAACCCTATAATGTATGTTATGCACAGTCAATTTGCTCTTCAACAACCATGCAATTTAGCCTCAGTGCCATCACACAGAGGACCTCTGTTATGGATAATAATAACACAAACTGTAACTCTATTTCTCTGCTTACTGGCCTGGCAGCACCGAGGGCTGGAAAACACTCACCACCGCCAACTGCAGACACATGCTCAATTTAATGCAGCTGTCTCCTGAAGCACATGCTGATGATATGATTCTGTGCGGTGAAACTCTGTTTCAGAGCTGGAATGGAAGGGCTGCAGAGCAGGCCAGCAGGCCTTATAAAGCAAAGGGCACGCCAGGCTGGATAAGGATCAGAGGAAAAGGGGAGAAAGCAGAGAGGAGAGAAAGTAAAGTGAGAGAGGGGCCTCGAGGTCTGGGCTGTCGCCCCCCAGAGCAGGGGTGCTGGCCAGGGTGCCACATCGTTCAGACGGCGTGGTGTACACAGAGAAACGTGATCTGATGTGGGGTTTTGACAAACTCGAACACGTAATTTTTACTGAAACACAATCAAAGAGCAGCATAAAACACTTAACTACAATGTGGGTTTATAGTCATACAAGCAGGGAAACACATGAAGCTATATGAACATGAAAATGGACAAATTAATGAAAACACAAATAATACAGAAATAAATAATCCCTCCAAATTAACAATTTTTCAGAAAATTAACCTCATTTGGGGATTTTTTTTAAAGCTTTTTCTTTTACCGTCATACTCCATCATTATTAATATTATAATATTCTATTAGTATACACATCTTCCAGTTCCTCCAGTTCTTCTGAAGGTTTCTTCCTGTTAAAATTGAGTTTTTCCTTCCTGCTGTTGCCAAGCGTTTGCTCATAGGCATTCATCTGATTGTTGGGGTTTTCTCTGCATTATTGTACTTTTTAACTTTTTAAAGTGCCTTGGGGTTATATAAATAAATATTTAACCCCAATATATATAAATAAAATTGAATTGAATTAATATTTGCTGATTATTTGTCAAATTATCTCATAGGATACTGCACTAAATCTGTTTTTTTACTTCATGATACATTAAAATGTGTAAGAATTTGAACATTTACTCTTTCATATACAGAAAATGTTTATTGGACAGTTTTACTTCAAAAATCAGTGAACTGACATCATAATTATATGTAGGGTATTTACATTTCTTTCCCTAAATCTCAGACAATACACGTACCTGAGGCTGATTTAAAATTTCAGGTCACTAACTACGAAATTAGGTGGTGGTGGGGTGGCTTCGTGAGAAAGACAATGAAACACAAATCGAAATCGGCCATAAATGAAATGCTTTTATTCCGCTCCATATTACAGGACAGGTGCAAGAATCAGCTCTTCAGCACACGGTTCATGTTACTGTCTGCGCTGAGTGTTAGGTTGAAGAGCAGCAGTACCGCCGATCCTCTGTCAAAGGGCAACTCTTGCCTTAAGGGGGCGGGCAGAGAGAGAGAGAGAGAGAGAGAGAGAGAGAGAGAGAGAGAGAGAGAGAGAGGGGGGGGGTCTGGAGTTAAAGGTCAGCATCGCTGACTCTACTGAGGGAAATAAAAGCTCAAATGTCTTGCCATTTTAACGAAAAGGGTAAAGACGCCCGTCAGCACTCATTTATATGTTTCAGACGATCCAATACTGATGAGCTTCTCTTAATCTGCGAGATGAAGTCCACTCGTTGAAAACACTGAACTTCTGTGTTTGCAAAGTAAGCTCCGGCTAAGGAGGCTAAAATCAAAACCTGAGCTGCTTGAATGCAGTTAATTCACCCCTCCAATCAATGAAGCTGGAGCGGCAATAGCTCAATGATTATTTACAGTTACTCTTTTTTAACTTTAATGTGTTTTTTTTCTTTAGTATGGGCTGCATCAAACAAAAAATATAACAGAATAAAAAAATACCCACAGAAATACAAGCGAGATACCGCAGGATGGTACAACTTTATTGAAACACGGCCTGAAAATTTCTGTATATCAAGACCAAATCTTAAGGGAGAAGATACGTAGTTAGGCTTAATTAAGCCATGCAGTGCACAGTTTCAGACAAACATGCTTATTATCAGGAATATTTAAGCCATTACGCAAAGTTTGGATAACCTTTGACAGCAGTTAATTTCAAGGCGCAGCGTCTCGTGTCGTTTTGCACGGTTCAGTGCACCCGTGCGTACAGAAATCGTATCCCTGAGGCGAAAAAAATAAACCATTCTGAAGCAGTACTAAATTATTTTATTTGGGCTAAGTGGGATAACTGAAACATTAGCATCTGGAAGTTACTGTCAAATGTTTTCCAGGCTCTGAATGGCGGCTTCATGGGCCTGTAAAAATGATTAAATAATATACATGTAGTCTTCATTTGCATACTTATTGGATAATAGGGGGAAACTACTTAAATTTGACAGGTTTCATACTGTCCGTCTCTACAGTAAGTGGAGGGGGGGGGGGTCCAGCCCCTAGGATGACTGCCGGATCTTTAGTTTGATTTGCACCCTAATTGAGCCACACAAAAAAGAAAAAAAAAAAAAAGGAAAAAAAGAGTGCTGTTTCAAAAACAGAGGTCTTCTCCTGTCTGTGTGACCTCGAGGGGACGGCCCCTGACGTGAACCGATACACACACGCACGGAGTAGCAGCAGCGGCTGACGCATGAGACCGTAATTCTCTTTTTCTTGGAAACCCCCCATTTACTATTGTGCTCGTCCAATCGCTGGATGTCTTCCGCTCATTAATCGTTTGACTTGACGTTTCACTATGCTGCTACTTCCATCTATCAAGTTTCCGTCTCCTCCTGTGGGCACCGAGGAGATCGCAATCTCGGCCATGACTACACGTCCCGACACAGCGCAAAAGCAGCGCCACTTGAAATGACTGCTTGGGCTTTAGGCTGCGTTAAGACACGATCAAAAGAGAATCCGCTGGCTTTCTGCGCAAGAGCACCGCGATAGCGATAGATCATGAATGAAAAGCTGACCATCAACCAGGCTCCCGCTTCAGCGAGGGCATCGTCGTTTTTTATCGAGAATCTGCTGAGCAAGGGGCAGGATGTACAGGAGTCGATGCCCGATAGAAGTCGAGGAGGGATCTCCACCGAAACACAACTAAACGCATATCACACCGACACAAGCGCTTCAGTGCCCGACGTCAATTCCATAGCCCAGTCTCTATACCGAGAATCATTGTTGCAGTGGTACCGCGAGGGGACTACGTTCAACTTCAGAGCTTTGGAAGCACCACACAGTAAGTACAGAATAGTTTTACGCGACATGAAAACGGCTTTAAAGCATTGGGTGCAAAACATTACATGGCTAAATTAAGCTCAAAGCACTTCACACCACCCATGTGCAGTCTGACATGTCATTGATCTTACATTAATAAGGCCTAATAAGGATTTTTTTCTATACTATAATTTCTTTAAAAAAAAATCACTTGGCTTGATAAATATATAGACAGTCGTGTTTCAGAATTATCTAATGAGTCTTCTGGATGCGTATTTCATCTGGTGTCAGGTTTTCGATAACATGTACGCATTAACGTAGCCAAAATATAATATAAAAACCTAGCGCGTCACGAGTTGGTTCTCTGCTCATTAAATATAACCCCGATAAAACCAACAAAATTGAGGCGACTGAGGTGTGAAGCCCGCACTTGTAACTATGGTTCTCCGTTTACTCACCTTTGGTTTACCGAGCTTTCCAAACTTTCCAAAAGGCCAACGTGCACTTTAAGAGTATTAACATTCGGCTAATCTTTCATGGGACAAAATAAAAAAAAAGCCCGAGACATTTATTGAACTGCAAAACACATGTAAAGCTTAATGTTTTCATGTCTGAAATTCATCCTCCACTGATCCTCCGCTGCTTGTCACTAGATTACGCACAAAAATTCAGAATACAAACCAAAACAGAAACGAAGTAGTATTACACGTCCACATGACGCTTTTACGCACATTCAGTGCCATTTGTGCCACTCACACGCAACCTCACAGCAAAACAATGTGCCCCACCCTTTAGTGCTCGCAGCCAAATATACTTTTAACTTCAACACCGCTATTCTGTGTTTTTAGTTTACATGTAATGGAGGGTCCAAGTCAATGCCAATATCCACACACTAATCTCTTATTTACTAGCACATTTGAGCAAATAGGTTACAAGCTGTAAAGATCTTGTTGCACCCTTATTTATTATAACCATTAGTATCGTAGTCGGGCCTAAAACTGCTTCCTCGAATGTGTTACGTGGTATGCAATCCAGTCAAAACACTTCCACGTGCATCCAAACTTTTGATAAGAGGCGTATTGCGAAACACAGAAACAAGTTTTTTAAACAGGTGGAAACTTTATATATGCAACGTTTTTATCTGTTATCTGTTTTTGTATCTGTTTTCTGGCACATCATTGTTTATGCCGATAGATAAATCGATTCCTCCAAGATTTAACAAATTTGAACCGGTTAACTTAAGGTAATGAATATTTGGAAAATGTGCATCTGTGTGTACGACTCTCTTTTTAGCAAACTTCTTCTGTTATATTGTCTCCTTTTAGGTCCAAGAGACAGTACAAGTTCAGCAGATCCATGCTGCTCAATATCAACCAGCGACAGGGCTTCACCAGCTGTGTCTGAGCCGATAACTGAGGACAGCGAAGAAAGCGACAGGAAAATGGGCGACAGCAACCTCACGGACGGTGTGGAGGACGTGCAGAGCGCTTTTGACGCACGTACCGAACAAGACGCTACATGTGACCCAACTTTCACCAGGAAAAAGAAGACCAGAACCGTGTTCAGTCGCAGTCAGGTGTTTCAGCTGGAGTCCACTTTCGATGTGAAGCGGTATCTGAGCAGCTCGGAGAGGGCCGGTTTGGCAGCCTCTCTTCACCTGACAGAGACTCAGGTCAAAATCTGGTTTCAGAACCGGAGGAATAAATGGAAGAGACAACTGGCGGCTGATCTAGAGGCTGCACATATCCCAAACTCTACCCAGCGGATTGTCAGGGTCCCTATTCTGTATCGTGAGGGACCCAGACCCACAGCAACACTGGGTTTCAACTTAAACGGACATCCAGTTTCTCCACCTGTAGCAGGTTTCTCCAGCTCCATCAGCTATCCTCTGTCGTCGTTTGCTCACTCAATGACCATTCTAAGATCGCAGATCACCGGACTGGTGTAAAGACTGACATATCAGACTGTATGCTAATAACACAAAATCACCTCGTTAATATTAATTGTGCAATAACCTACGACACCGCCGAAAAAGTTGTCTGCATTCAAAGACACGGCCGGAGGGTCCATATAAGTAACGAACGCTCTTTATATTTCGGATCATAAGCCTCAGCAAGAGTCTGCGCTCTTGACATTGTATGAACTATAATACAGTCAAGCATGGCAAGGCCTCTGGGACAGCTGAGGCCGAAGATGAATACTATATTCAAATGCACACTTTTGTATTTAAAGTCACACGTTTTTCCAACTGTCACTTTTTCACCTCATGAATAAATAACAATAAAAAAACTAGCACAAACTATAAGCATTTGTGTTGTTTGTAAACATACATGTGACCTAAAATGTATTTTCCTTTTTCTGTTACTCTGATCATAAACACGCAGGGTCGCACACCTATGTATGTCGAGAATGGAATGAATCCACATATTCATTGACTCGTGCAAAAAAACAAAGATAGTGAGAACCTGTGCGTCTTTTCCAGAAATAAAAAAAGTTAACTTGTGCGCAATTTTTGAAGTTTAGTAGCGTTTAGTTTGCTTCCAAAAGTAAACTATAAACGCTACCGAACCTACAAGCTTCTTGTATGTAAATTTTAGCATTATATACAACATTTATAACAATATAATTACAACATGTAATTGACAACTATTCCATAATAACGACGTAAAAGCAATGAAGGAATACAAAAGTGCACTACAGCCAAGAAAGGCATCCCATGGAAATGCTATCTGAAAAATTATGAAATTTTAGATAAAGTAAAGTAATTTATATGGCTAAAAAAAAGACATGTAAAAACGTGTTTTAACAACTTAATTGAAATTTCTGAGGGTGGATAGGGTCGATTTAAAAAGTGCAAATGGCAATGTATATATGGCATATGCAAAAGAAATACAGTAAATAAGATAAAGTGTAATTTTCATGTAAAGCCGTCAGCAATAAAGTAGAAATTAATTACAAAAATTTACATTGACATTTTTAATTTTAAAAAAGTGTTTTATTAAAGCTACAGAAAATGCAACAAGCCCGCGACTTACACACATACATACATTATATATATATATATATATATAT
>JAVDPK010017326.1:14259-40013 GCA_034780415.1 Cichlasoma orientale | reverse complement strand
AGACAATATCATGACACACACCCTATGGAATTATCATTATTCCATCATCCATCCATCTATCCATCCGTCTGTCCATCTGTCCATCCATCCGTCCGTCCATCCACCCATCCATCCATCCATCCATCCAATTTCTGCCTCTTATCCTGGTCTGGTTTGCAGGTTGCGTTCCCAAGCCAGCCAAGAGATATAATTTCCCTGGGGCCTCCTCACCTCAACTAGGATGTGCCCATGAGGAATCTAGTCAGATGCCCCAACCACTGCAACTGGCCCCTTTCAATATGGAGGAGAAGTGGCTCTACACTGATTCCTGCCTGAATGACTAGACTCCTCATCCTTTAAGGGCAGACCTGGGCCTACTGGCCACATCTGGCTTGTTGGTTGTTCATGATCAGCCCACGTGAGATCAATGAAAAAAGATTCAGTTGTGAATAAGATACAGATACAGCTCTTCCCAGGGAGGCTGAGAAGAGGGATCTCCCTGTAAGTGGACCACACCCTCCTATCCCCCTTCTTAAAAAGAGTTACCAGCACCCCAGTTGGCCAATCCGAGCCACCGCCCCAGATCGCCATAGAGTTTTTCAGAGGCATGTCAACTAAGACTGCCCCACAACAACTAGAGCCTTAAGGAACTCACAGTTAATCTCTTCCACCCCAGGGGCATTGAGGGACTTGTTTAACTTCCTCAGTTACCTCACCCCCAGTGATGGGTGAGTCTTCCCCTAATACGGCTTCCTCTATGGAAAGTGTGTAAGTGGGATTGAGGAGGTCCTCAGAGTATTCATTCTATCACCCAACTATATCCTCAGCTGAAGTCAACAGCAGCCCATTCCTACTGTACACAGTGTGAGTAGAACACCACTTTCCCTTCTTGAGTTGTCTAATTCTTTGCCAGAATCACTTTGAAGCCAACTGAAAGTCTTGTTTCATGTCCTCACCAAATTCTTACCACACCTGAGTTTTTGATTCAGCACAGCCACACTCTACTTGGTACCCATCAGCTGCCTCTGCAATCCCACAGACTAACCAAGCCCAATAACTCTCCTTCATCAGCTTGATAGGTCCCTTGAGCTCCTGTGTTCACCATCTGGTTCAGGAATTATCACCATGACAGGCACCAACCCCATTGTGGCTGCACCTGCCTCAAGAATAAAGGTGTGGAACATAGTCCACACAGACTTAATGTCATTATCATGCTCGGAACTGAATTTCCCACAGACCAAGGTCTCTGCTAGATGCTCCCAGTGCATCCTCACTATGTTTGCACACACACGGCCTGTCCAGCATCCTCCCCCACCACTTGATCCAAATCACCAGCAGATGGTGATCAGTTGACAGCTCAGCTCCTCCTCTCTCAGACATGTGGCCACAGATCTGATGATACAATTGCAAAATCAATCATTGACCCGTGGGGTCAATGATTGATTTTGCAATTAGGGTGTCCTGGTGCCACATGCACTTATGAACACCATTGTGCTTGAACGTGTTTGCAAAAAAAGTCCAAAAACAGAACACCACTGAGGTTCAGATTCAGCAAGCCATTCCTCCTAATCACATCTCTTCAAGACTCACTGCTGTCGCCCACATGTGCAATGAAGTTCTCCAGTAGGACAGTGGAGTCCCCTGCAGGGGTGCCCTCCAGCACCCCATCCAGTGACTCCAAGAAGGCTGGGTTCTCTGAACTGTTGTTTGGCACATGACAGTTAGGACCCGTTTCCTGACCCAAAAGCACAAGGAAGTAAACCTCTTACGGGCACCAAACGGGTTAAAAAGAATACTTCATCAATCATATGGTAAAAAAGATGTGTACTTCCAGCACGAGATGAGTAACTGATGGCTTGCGGAGTCCATAGCTGAACTTATGTATCTGTGGCTTGTTCAGTGGCTTATTTGTAGTACAAACTTTAATGGAACTTAGAAAAAAAGCCCACAAATCTATTTTCTATTAATTTATCTAAACTTTTTTTGTGTGTGTTTGTTTTTTTGACATAGGACCTGTATTCAGCTTTGCATGTTTATTTTGGCTGTGGACTAGGCATGACTCCTGCAGAGTGACTCAAGGATACTAAATAATATTCAAATGATCCCAAACTCAATTAGAAACAAAACACACAGCACACAGTCCCACAGTTCTTTAGTCATTCACCCATTCACTGGAAAATAATCGAAAAAATAGTCATACCCCAAAAAAATTACAGCAGGAATAAACTTTTACCATGCATTATTTACTCTGGGTTCACCTTGGCAGCTTGCTGTATGAGATTAAAAGAATAATTTCAAAGCTGTAAATAATCTGTGCAGGCACACACCACATCCTCTGAAGGGCAGTGAATTATTTATTGTAATCTGGCAATGCAAGGTTGTTTATCACATATTAATGTGATACATCAGGGGAGTAATTCTCCTCTGGCACACCACAAGCAGTTTCACTCACTCTGCGTCAGGGTACATACTCTATCTATGAGGATTCATGAGGCTGTAATCTGAGTGGGAGCTAATCTACACCTGCAGCACCCTGTCAGGAACTGATGGTAATTATTTGCAAAGATTTGTGTGACTACATATAAATTGCTCAGGTATTATTTTCAGCATAGACTATGAAGGTAAGTTGTACAGATGAGATTTGTTCCTTTTGTGCATTGATCTTGTTCTTGTAAGCTGTAATAAGTGTTCCCTTAACAGAAACAACCAGTGACATGAAGATACTGCGTTAAGTTTATATCTATTATTTCACGACTTACATTACTGATGTATGAATCCCTCAAAATTATGCTGGTTTTAAGAAGCACTGTACGCACAGTATGAAGAGCTGATACACACACTATGAACCAACGTATTATTAACACATCCTTTTTTTCCCCTCTTTTATAAGTGATTATTGTGCAATAATAAGGAAAACAATTATTGCGTTGAATTGATTTTTATTTTGAGTCCACTGACATCTATAAGCTTAATTAAAAAACAATTCTAAAGGACATGTTTAAAAAAAATCCCCATTTGTCAACTTTAATTTGCCTATATTTAAATAAATCCACACTGCTTGTACTTGGAATCAGTTTGTCCACCCTAGCTCTCGCTTGTCTTGGTAATACGGAGAAAAAAAAAGAGCGAGAGAGAGCAAAGTGGTGGTGACAACAAACTTCATTTTCTGGTGGCTGGTCCTCAGTCTGTGGGCAGACGATGTGTCACCAGTTGCACAAGAGACATGGCTATAAGTTGGAGAATGAGAGATTGCCTTTAGGCTCATTAGGAACAACAGCTGGTTGGGTAATGAAGAGGAAACAGCATGTCAAGAGGTTCCCTAAACTTCCCAAGAGATGCATTTGCCGAGTATGCGATTGAAAAGAAAGATTAATGTTGATGCATCATCACTTTAGCGCACTTAAATGACTTTGACAATAGACTAGTTACTGTCATTTGTTATTATTGTTCTAAAAATTATTGCTGCGATAATGTACTTGTACTAGTTTGGACAATATTATCCATTAGCTTGGGAGCTGTGAGGCACCACAAATTAATAAATTCATGCAAATAAAGAAAACATCTTGACCAATTTGACAACATATGCAAAGACATTTTAAAAATGCTGCAAAGTAAAACAACTAAATGCTACAGATACAGCAAATACAGAAAGTGGCAGCAATTACAGTAAACACTACTTAATACAAACAGTAGAATTAACATATGCAAAAATTATTTTCTGCATCGTGTTAAATTATTACATTTGAGCTCATTTTCCATTATCAGGGAAGGCTAGTCAACTTCTTGAACCACTATAGTAAAAGCCATCTTGTCCCACCTTCACTTTATAGTGTCCCCTGCAAACATTTAGATTGCAGTAGCTCAGTATTTCATATTTTCTGTGTGGTGTGTATGTTGTTAAATTGGGGTTGAAATAAATTGAGGTTACTTTTTAAAATACTAAAGAATTCGCCTAAATACCACGTGAAATTCATATATCTGTTATTTCCATACTCTTTTCTTTTGCTTCATTCATTCATATTTTACTTGAATTATGTAAAATATGTTTCCTCTCACTAAATAAATAGATAAATAAAAACAGGGAATGATGTTAATTTTGATTCACATCCCATGTCCCTCCATCACAGTGTCAGCTTGTTAGGTAATAACCTCTACATCTTGTCAGGGGTTTCACACAAGGATGCTTGCCAATGTTGACTTCACTGCTTCCCACAGTAGCATCAAGTTGACTAGAAGTAGATCTCTACTCCAAATGTTCAATCTCATCCCGCAGATGCTCAATTGGACTGAAATCGTGTGACTGGGCATTACGCTGAATTTACTGTCATGTTCATGGAGCCTTTCCTAGACAATTCTGTTCATGCGGCATGGGGCATTACCCTGCTGGAAAAATTCTTCCGCAGCAGTACCTCCATGCTGTTAGGGATGCACCTGATTGGCAATAACTCTCTGCTATCCTGTGGCATTGAACCATTGCTTCTCTTTTATCAAGGGTCCAAATACGATATGTGCCACAGAGAAAAAAGACCGCACATCACTGTGCCACGGCCTGATGTGTGGCATGATTCATGCACTCATGTGGATTTCCCTCCATACTCTAGTCTTTTCATCAGTCTGGAACAGCAGGAACCAGGATTCATCTGTATTTCCAATTGTCTAGTGCAGTCTGCTGTTCCTTACTCCACTGAATCCACAGCAACTGTTTCAGCTGAAAGAAGTAGAACTCTCTAAGTTCACTGATGGCATGTTGTCACTAGGTCATTGGCGTTTGCCAAAAAAGAAGGTTAATGTTGGTGTAATTTATTCACTGATCACGCTTATCAAATGTTGTCCTTAAGTATCCAGGCACTATTTATGTCATACATGCACCTATCAATAAATTGCATTTTTGTGCTATCTTTGATTCATGTGCCAGCTGGAATTTGCTTCCATCAAAATCATTGCCCATCATTGCACATGGATGAATTATAGCTGCAGGTTGACAAGGATGTCTGTCAGCAGGATATTTGGCAAAGCTGTGTGGTATCTTACTATGTGAGAAGCTGATGGCAACAGAAACTTTATAGATCAACTCACATCTTTTGACATATTAGCTGAAAAATGCCCAAGTGAGGCACTAAAGAGAAATGATTAAGACTTGCAAAATAGCTCAGTGTCATCCCTTAAAGTGAGTAAAGCAAAAAGGATGATTAATGGCATGCTTTCCTATGTGACTCTTGTTCACTGTTGGAAAATATTTTGGCTCATCATTCTTTGTTTTTTCCATTATTTTCTATTTAGTCCTGATTCTAAATCTGACATGTCAGTTAGCAAAGTGAGTCCCTGCTGTGGGTCTTCAGTCTGACTTTCCTGATCAGCATGATGCCATTTGAGAGGGTCTTTAAAAATACAATACTTTCACTGAAAACACTGTTACTCTAAATTACTGCAAATTCAAAATTTTAGAATGTTACAGTATATACACAGTATAAAAATGTGCTATTTGTGAGTGTTTGTCACTTTTGAAGAAGACAAGCAGAAGCCGACATCCCCACCTTTGTTATATGCGCCTCACTGTAGATAAGCAAAAGGGCTGTGAAGGTTGAGATGTCATATTTGATGGGATTTAAGAAGCACCCAGACACCGTTGGAGTTTGTTTGTCAGGATGTAGCACATTAGATAAAAATGAACTGCTTTCACAAAATCATTTAGAATTGGACTTGTGCTATGCTGATTATTTTTATGCTACTCAACAGAGTTCAAGGAGAAGCTTCAGGGTGAATGAAGGACAGATCTATGTGAATCATAGCAGGAAACTGTCATGTTTTCTTTAAGTTGATGTATGCGCTGCTATTTTTACATTGTCACATGTTGTGGGACTAAACCACTTGATTACATATTTCTCACTTTGAATAATGGTGCTTTGTAAATCCAACCCTAACAGTCAGCTTAGCCTAAGTATATGTATAACTTCATGCTGCACAAATTCCTTAGCAGGTTACATGCTCCTAGAATTATGTAGTGTTTATAAACCAGAATTTTTAAATTGTGACACTGCCATCTTAAATAGCTTAAATGTACATGTGGTAATGGGTTCTCTATTCAGAATAAATTATGTGTTCATGTATGGGTGGCCTGGCAGGTACAAATGTCTATACTAACCTTTTTCAGTGGCAGTGGCCGTTGGGTCCACTATTGAATTTATAATTAACTTGTGAGGAAATGTGGGCATTTTTCTATTAAAAGAGACATCTTGTCAATTACAATCCTTGCAGAGATATTCACTGAGCTTCCTGTTGGAAGAAAGGTCAATAGCTGTGTGTAATGAGTAATTGACTCAAGGCAGAGAGCAGCTCAGGCTCAGGCTGTGGTTCTGATCAAGAAGCAAAATGTGATTTATTTCCATATCATTTTCTCTCTCATTTTCTAACGTGTTACAGAAAATCAGGCCTGATTGAAGTGCCACTGTTGGGGCTAATTCATCATCAAAAATGACTTAGGAAAATGGCGCTTAAATGGGCTGAATGATGAAAAGAACATGGGTTTTTGAAAATGAACAATGGCACAGACAGGGACTAATGACCTGTTAGGCTGGCTATCAGACTTAAACAATAGGCTAATGTTTGTAGTCCACTGATGACGGACCACAGAGCTAACAGGGAAATAGGAGTGAGCAGTATTCAGAGGGTTGACATCGTGCGGAGGTTATTTGTAAGCCTAACTAAATGACAGATGGTTTTTCTGTCTATATTTCTAGAAGTATACAGCTAAATCTATAAGGAATGGTTAAAAAAAAAAAGCATATAAATGTCAGTACTATGGGATATCTGATAAAGTTTTATTTTTCTTCAATTTATGAACACTTTTATAAGTCAAATTGCAGGGCATTGTTTATCGTGTCCCAGCAAAATAAACATGTCACCTTGTTTACCAGAAAGTTCATATAAACTTCTTGGAGCACATTCCACATTCAAAGGCATGCAAGACATAAATTTATGACTGAAATCGTGAGTTGAAGCATGCCTTAGATGTGGCTTTTATTTTGCTGAGTTTTATATATTGAAAAGTAAACATAAAAAATAAAGGCGTGATATAAGAAAAAATAATTCAAAAGAAGGTTTAGAAATAAATAATGTAAGGGGTGGTGAGATTGTATTTTGGAAACTTGGTGTTCTGCTGCTTGTCAAGCTGATTGAATATTTATAGAAATGTATGACTAATGACACAGACATTATAGTTCACACAAGAGTTTGATGATGGCTTTTGGGCATATGAGGCATAAGAGAATTGTGTTTGTAGGGGATACACGCATACACAATCACAGAACCACACTTACACAAAAACATGCACATTATCCACACACCCTGTTGACAGTTACAGTCTTTTATGTGTTTTAAAGTTTGATTACTAGGATATAAATCAACCTGTCCAAAACAAAATTATAACCCGGTGAAAAGTTTCAAACTACCATGCAAGATGTTGCCTCCAGGCAAGATCATTCACTTTGGCCACAAGTTCCCCAGAATATCATGAAAAGACTGAGGGGAAAATTCAGCTCCATGCATTTCAGACAGAAAATGAAAGATTTGGCAGTTTTTCATCAACAAGCAAAGGAGTTCCCATGACGCTGGGCAATATCACTCAGACATCACAGTCACACATTGAGACCTTAGCTTAGATGTTCCTCTCTGTGCTGAAGGCAAGATATGTAAACATATTTGGCAGTGTTAATCTTGACAACTGTTTAACATGGATGTATTAGGTCTGTATGATGTTGAGCCTGCACTGTTGAAACCCCATGTATAATTCTCTGTGAAGTGTAACAGCTAAAACTCTAAATGCTTCTGACAGATCCCAGCAGGTAAAAGTTTGGAGAGCTTTTGGATGTGGATTTTAGCTGCTTTAGTGAAGGTGGTGGCACATTTCCAGACTGTATCATAATGCAAATATTTCCATCAAAGTCCTCCACATTCAGAACAAGCGCAGTTCTCTGATATTCTAAAATTATCTTCATTGAAAGACATGAGCCCAAGCTTTTTATCCATGGAGACCAGCCATCTTTATTATTAAGACTTGCTCACCTTTCTCTTGTATAGTATAGCAATGAGGAAACTTATGAATATTAATTTAAATAAGAACATTAATGAATAAAAAGCCTTGTAAAATTAATTAGTTTAATCAGAACTAGTCACTTGTGACTCTTCATGATTTGGTCCCCTAATCTCATAGTTAGGTTTTAGGAGCAGGTTTTTCAACAGGAACGGGCCATCCTAAACTGTTTTACCATGACAGAAGATGGATTGTGAGGTGCAGAGGTACTGAAATTCTTTTCTTATTTTTTGCATATTTGTCACACTTATATGTTGTATAAGTGTATTGTGTATTTATTTGTATTCCACTGTATTTATTTATTTATTTCTACATTTCCTGTATAATTGAGTGCACAGAGACTTGGCTTCATCTTGGGTGGAGCACCCACACTTTCATTGTACATAGTACAATGAAAGTTTCTGTCATCAAACAGATTTTAATATTAGACAGAGATCCATCCATCCATGCATTCATTTTCTTCAGTTTATCTGGGGTGGGCACAGCAGCCTAAGGAGAGAAACCTGAACAGTGTTTTGCTCTGATAGTTGGAGCACACCCTCCGGTCCCTCTTCTTGAAGATGGGAACCAAGACTTCTTTCTGCCAATCCAGAGACACCGTCCCAGATGTCCACACAACATTGCAGAGGCATGTCAACCAAGAGAACCCAACAACAACAGAGCTTTAAAGAACTCTGGGTGAATCTCATCCCTTCCACCAAGGAGTTGCCTAACTACCTCAGTGGCCTCACCCCCAGTGATGACCAAGTGGTCCCCCTCTATAGAAGATGTGTCAGTGGGATTAAGGAGGTCATTGAAGTATTTCTTCCACTGCCTGACTGTATCTTCAGTTAAAGTCAACAGCATCTGTCTCCTTTCCAGGAAACCGGTCCCAGATCTCAGGCTGTGCATTGAGGTGACTCAGGCTCACTCACTAACTCAGGCTCCTTTCTCACCAGAGAGCCTCAATAGGTGGGGATTAGTCCACCAGGGCCTTGATTTCATTTATTAAGTAAATGTAAGTAATTGTCCCAGCCCTTGTTAAATCAAGAATTCAATTTAATTAACCAAATTTTTTGGAAAGCTGAGTTCAATTTCACTAGCCACACCCAGGTTTGATTACTGCCAGACCTCTTGAATCAAGAAATCATTTAAATAGAACCTGCCTAACCAAGTGAAGTAGGCTAAAAGGTCTCAAAAAGCCATACATCAAGCCTTTCAGTTCAATTCAGTTTTATTTATATAGTGCCAAAACACAACAAACAGTTGCCTCAAGGCACTTTTGATTGTAAGGTAAAGGCCCTACAAGAAGTACAGAGAAAACTTAACAGTCAACACGATCCCTTCCCACTGTTACCAAGTACTTGGTTGGCGACAGTGGGAAGCAAAAACTTCATTTAACAGGAAGAAACCTCCATAACTATAAGATTGATCAAAAAGGTATGTTTTTAGCCTAATCTTTAAAATAGAGAGGGTCTCTGTCTCTCGAATCCAAACTGGGAGATGGTTCCACAGAAGAGGGGCCTGAAAGCTGAAGACTCTGCTTCCCATTCTACTCTTACGCATCCTAGGAACTACAAGTAAACCAGCGGTCTGAGAGTGAAGTGTTCTATTGGGGTGATATGGTACTTTGAGTTTTTTAAGATAAGATGGGGCCTGATTATTAAATACCTTGTATGTGAGGAGAAGGGTTTTAAATTCAATTCTGCATTTAACAGGGAGCCAATATAGAAGAAATATGCTCTCTCTTTCTAGTACCTGTCAGTACTCTAGCTGCAGCATTTTGGATCAGCTGAAATATTTTCATGAGATTTTAGGACTGCCAGATAGTAATGAATTGCAATAGTCCAACCTAGAAATAATAAATGCATGAATTAGCTTTTCAGCATTATGCTGAGACAGGATGTTTCTAATTTTAGAAATACTGCACAAATGCAAAAAGCAGTCCTACATATTTGTTTAATATGTGCATTGAAGGATATATCCTGGTCAAAAATGACTCCAATATTTCTCACAGTCTTACTGGAGGCCAAGGTAATGCCATCCACAGTAAGTGTCTGGTTAGACACTGTGTTTCTAAGATTTGTGGAGCCGTGTACAATAACTTCAGTTTTATCTGAATTTAAAAGCAGGAAATTAGAGGTCATGTGGGTTTTTATATCTTTAAGACATTCCTAAAATTTAATTAATTGATGTGAGTCATCTGGCTTCATGGATAGATAAAGCTGGGTATCATCTGCATAACAATGAAAATTGATGCAATGCGTTTTAATAACACTGCCTAAGGGAAGCATGTTTAGTGTAAATAAAAGTGTTCCTAGCACAGAACCCTGTGGAACCTTAGTGGGTGTGAAGAAGACTCCCCATTTACATTAACAACATTGATTCAAATCACTGTAGCACAGTGCCTTTAGGGAGGGTTTAATAAATCAGCCCGATTTCTAGAAAGCCCACGTCATTTTTTGGACGCCCCTCAGACAGCCAGCAATTCAAGGAGGACACACGGCTAAACATGTCGCTCCTGGCACAACCCCAAACGGGATTTATGTCTCCAGATGGAATTGAACCATCAACCTTTTGTTTGCTGAGTGAATGTGTAAACCAAATTTCATCTGTGGGAGAGTTCACAAAGGCTTTTCTTGCATTTCCCAAAAACCATCTTGATGATCCCAAGAGGAAAAAAATTCTCTGGACTGACGAGACAAAAGTTGAACCTTTTGGAAGATTTGAGTCACATTACGTCTGGTGCAAAACTATGAAAGAAGATGAAGTACACTTGAATTATAAAGCACGACAATGATCCAAAACACTCCAGGAGTTTAAAAAAAGGGTGGCCTAGTCAAAGTCTGGACTTAAATTCAATTGAGATGCTTTGGCATGACAGGCCATTCGTGAGCAAAAACTCTCCAGCGTCGCTGAATTAAAACAATTCTGCTAAGAAGAGTGGGCCAAAATTCCTCCACAGTGATGTGAAAGACTCATTGCCAGTTATCACAAATGCTTGATTGCAGTTCTTGCTGCCAAGGGTGGCACAACCAGTTATTAGGTATAGGCAGTAATTACTTTTTCACATAGGGCCAGGTAGGTTTGTATAGCGCTTTCCCCTGTATGTGAAAAGGACTGCATGAGAGTGTGTAGGACAAAAGAATCATTTACAGATGGCCAGGTTTATCACTTAAATAGAATATAGGATATGAAGAACATAAATGAAAGATACTGGCATTCTTGTGCCTTTTAACATATAGAGTATGTGTGCCCCTTGTTGCTTTAAAAATAGATTTTAGCTGTCAAACAAAATAATAATAAGATCCCTCCTGTACTATACTTAAACTATAGTGTCCCTGAATCACCCAGAGAGAATTTCACCATGAAATTTAGAGACATTCCTCTCCTCAGATTGATTTGATGAAAACCAAGTGAATAGAAAATGAAATCTCAAAGTCAATCAAAAAAGTGAGACATGACGGAGAATAATTCACTTTTGGAGAGGACTTCTTGACTGTGAACTTTTTTTATCACTATTTTCTACCAACTTTATTCTAGTCGCTGTTCATTTGTAATATCATTCAGCAGTCTCACAATCCTCACAGATTTAACACTTGTCAGCAGCAAATGTCAAGACAGTCCAGCTGACCTGAGCTGTCAAAGCATTGCTTTCTTCAAGGATTTTAAAATGCCATCACAGAATCAAAGGGACCAACCCTAACACAGAAAAGTGGATATATTTCCATAAATTATGATATTTTAAAGACTTTTTATGTAGGATTTTTCTGTAACTTTAAGGGATATGCCACATAAACAGGAAAGCATCAACAAGAAATATAAAAGTAACCAGTAGTTAGAAAACATGAAAATCACTTTGGTTTGAATCCTTCCACTACTACCAGGCTATTTCAAAAAGGCTTTTCATGGTATGTAATGCTGCTCTGCAAGTGACTCGGGATACTGAAATTACTTTAAAATGAATACATTTATGTGCACTAAGAGCTCAAAAAGCAGATACAGCCAGCAATCTCCCTCTCAAACATGCAAATACACTTACATGTACAAAGCGCAAGGTGATTTTTCATGGACTTTTTGCCCATTTCTGCTGTGCAGTTCAATGGAAATACCAAATGACCCTCATGATGATACACAAGAATGTGTAGGTAGATGTTTGACATTCCTCCAGAAGTGCCTGTCTCCTTTGCAGAACCATCAGCGCTGTATCAGTAAAGCCTCATTAGAGCTGGAATCCGACTGTAGAAAGGGAATTTTTGCAACATTAACTTTAACATTGCCAATCTAGTAAATAATATTCCAGTTATGGCCCTGATTACCAACTAGTGAGAGAAAGTGAAAGGGAGGCAGGAAGTATTCTGAAAAGGGAACCCATGTACATATGTAATTTGTGCAACAATTTTTGTTTTGTTTGTTTTTTGTTTGTTTCTTTGTTTTGTTGTTGTTGGGTTTTTTTTCTTTGGGGGCTTAAGAAGCAATTTAAGAGAAGTGAAATTACTGAAATTGCCTTTTAGGATGACTAATGTAACAATTTTGTTTGTTCGAGAAAATTGTGATGTATTGCAGGACTGTGCACTAAAATACACCATGCTGCAATAGATAAATAATTATGGCTGTTATGCCCCGTCTAGGGGTGGCTGAGACACAACATGCAAGAGATCCATCTTCCCCAGGTCCCAAGCAGGCACAGGAATATCTTGTTAAAACTGATATATGCTGTTTTTATTTGACAACAGGTTTACAACACTTACTGAGCTGAAATTAGCATCAGGTTGAGCAAAGGCCAAAATACCAAACAAACAAAATATATAAATAATTACAGCCAAAATAACCAATAGACCACATACCAAAGTACTATTTACCTCTTTAGCAAAGAAAACAGGAGAAAACCAGGTCAAAATTAAAGGCGGCTCACTCCAACACTCTACTTTGAACCTACAAGCAAAGCACATGGCAAAAGTTACTGGTAGAAAGAGGTGTGACTGTCTGAAATGAGGAAAAGATTAATTAATCCTATCCTTTTTCTAAAGATTATCATTACTAAACGGCTAATATGCTCCTTAGAATCCAACATGTTCAAATGCACTTTTTTGCCCTTACGTCAATATTTATTTATTTATTTTAATCTATGGTATCAAGCTACTAAAACTGCACATTCACACACATGTACAGTATAAATGAACCAAGTGCTAATGGATGATATGTGTCCTACCTCAGCATAACATTGAAGCTCCTTTCAGGCATCATAGTAGTTAAGATGAACAAGCACAGAAAGGAATTAGCAGAAATACTAGAGGGGCAAAACACCAGGTACAGGTAGATAGAACGGTCACCAGAGACTGGAACCCTTGTACTACCTGGATTGATTACAGTACAAGAAAATCTATGACTCAATGCCTCACACATGGATCTTTGCATGCCTAGAACTGTACAAGATCAACAGGACACTCAATTTAATTCAATTCAATTTAATGCCAAGTCACAACAACAGTCGCCTCAAGGAGCTTTATATTGTAAGGTAAAGACCCTACAGTAATACAGAGAAAATGCCATAGGCTTTATGAAAAAAAGTTTTAACCCTAATCTTGAAAACAGAGAGCGTGTCTGTCTCCCAAATTCAAACTGGGAGCTGGTTCCACAGAAAAGGGGCCTCCCATTCCATATTTAAATACCCTAGGAACCACAAGGAGGCTGATAGTGAAGTGCTTTATTGGTGTCATATGGCACTATGAGATGAGGTCTTTAAGATAAGATGGGGCCTGATTATTCAAGATCTTAAGAAGGATTTTAAATTCAACTAAGAGCCTTCATTATGAATTCAGTGGGGATGTGGAAAACAACACTAGAGGCCAACTTCAAGATAATTTCACAAGTCACCATCAAGTGCAGGATTTACCAAGGACATCTTCTGTCCCCATTGCTGCATAGGCCTGAACAACCTCAACCAGATCATTAACAAGACTGTCTACGGATACTGACTATGGAATGGAGCACCCATTGGCCACATTCTCCACATGGATGACATCAAACTATATGACATCGGAATGTCATTTGGACTGAAGAAATGTAGTCTGCAGGTAACAGATAGAGGGAAGGTAGTCAGAACTGAGGGGTTTGTACTACCAGAAGGAAACATTTCAGACATTGAGGATAGCTACAAGTCCCTTGGAAGCCCACAGGCAAACGGGAACCATGAAGGTGCCACTAGGAAAGCTGCTATTGCCAAATACCTGCAGAGAATAAGGCAAGTCCTGAGGAGTCAGCTGAATGGGAAGAATAAAATCCAGGCAATCAACACCTACACCATACCAGTCATCAGATACCCTGCTGGGATAGTAAGCATGCCAAAGGAGGAGATTGAAGCTACTGACATCAAGACAAGAAATCTCCTTAATATTGATGAGGGTTTTATGCCAAATCCAGCACCCTGAGACTATACGCTAAGTGGAAGGAAGGGGGCCGAGGACTAGCCAGTGTCAGAACCACTATCCAGGATGAAGCAACGAAGATCTGTGAGTACATCAAAAAGACGGCCACAACTGATCATGTGCTGAGTTGGTACCTCCAGCAGCAGAAATCTGAGATAGAAGAGGAGCAAGAACAGGTACCATAATGGAAGGACAGGTCCCTGCATAGCATGTCAAAACTGGCAGATAGAAGAAGTGACTAATGTGGATGTGGAAGGTGAAGGCAACAGTGGTGCCTGTGGTAACTGGAATACTTGGAGCAGAGGTCCCCCAAACTTGGGGAGTGGCTCCAGCAGATTCCAGGAATGATATCCAAGATCTCTGTCCAGAAGTGTGCAGTCCCAGGAACAGCTAAAATACTGCGCAGGACCCTCAAGCTCCCAAGCCTCTGGTATAGGACCTGAGCTTGAAGGACAATGACTTCTGCAGTTTGGACACATTCACTCAGTCATATGAATGGGCGAGTGTGTCCAAATGAATTTCTCAAAAGAAAAATCTAAAACATTACATGAATTTAAAGAAAACAAACTGCTACTACTTAATGTTTCATGTGTTCACCTTTTGGCTGCCTCCCTCTTCCTGTTGGCTTGCTAATGTCAGTGTGCGAACACTAAGCAATGTAAGCAGAGAAATGAGAAATGCTATTGGAAGCATCACTGTTGACCCCATAACCCCAGCTTTTCTGTCCACCATTTATCCGCCAAACCAAAGGTAGCTGCCCACCACACTTCCTTTCTTCTTCATCTTTTAGTCTTTTTACTCTCTTTTACCTTTCAAATATCTTTGATGTTTCTGTTGAAGGTGAGATAAACACAGTTTATTGCTGTTGCAAACTTTTTTCTTTTTATGTTTTTTTTTCCTTTGTTTTGAAGCTTCTCTTATATTGTTCTGTTAGTCATTCTCTATTAGATGTTTCTATTTTTTTATTTTTTAATAAATTGGCCCACTGGTGTCTGATTGTCCACAGTTTTATTTATTTAGTTATTTTTTATACAACTCTAAATACCACTGTGGTATTAATACTACAGTGGTTGTCACTTCTACAGGAGCTGGTGTATTTGATTTTAAAAGGTGGCCTGGCTTCCCATAAAATTCAAGGTCAGTGGGACTTCTAATGAGTTTTTAATTTCAGCAGTCAACAAATTCAAAGTACAAATGCTGTGATCTTATTTTATGCTTGTCTGAATCAATACTGCGGAGGGGCAATTATAGATATTATTTCAAGACATCCTGCTACCAGACAGTAAATCCATGGGTCAATTGTCAAAGTAGAGAAAGAGTAGGAATTACTTCCTGGGACAAAATACAAGCGAGTCAGCCAGGGCTGTAGTGAGCATGTCTGGCCCTAAAAGCTTAAAATAGAGCCAGAAGTTATTTGTTTTATCTTCCAAAGGTGCCTTCCTGTCTCCTGCCTCTTCTCTCCTTTTGCCGCTCCCTCTTTTCCTTTCTATCTATCCTTCGATCTATGTGCTGAGTTGGCTAAAGTGGAGTTAACGAGGATAAGTGGACCACACATAGGCGAAATACTTCAATAAAGAAAGCTAGAGCAGATGTTAATGATTATGGATTTACAAGGATGGGGAAGAATACATAATCGCTCCTCACCTGGATCTACAGCTTCACTATGTACATTTACTTTCAGCAAGAAAGTTTAAAGAAGGAAGCAATTTATTGCATTTTTTTCAGCTGTTTTCAGGGAACGAATTCAGTGAATATCATTAACAGTTTAAGAGTTTAGAGTTTCTCTCATGGTGAGCTTCATATCTTTTTCTGTTTTGCTATATGAAAATGTTCCAAACAATCCAGAAACCGTCATCACTTTATATTTAGTCATTTTTTTCCCTTCAATCTTGGTGCCAACACATTATAGAATACTATCAGTTCCACTACCTTCCCTCATATTAATTTTTCTCCTGGTTGGTTTTATATCCTTTCCCTCACCCCTAACTC
Organism: Cichlasoma orientale; assembly: GCA_034780415.1. Taxonomy (NCBI): domain Eukaryota; kingdom Metazoa; phylum Chordata; class Actinopteri; order Cichliformes; family Cichlidae; genus Cichlasoma; species Cichlasoma orientale. The sequence goes on along the minus strand of JAVDPK010017326.1, from coordinate 23,549 downwards.
TTAACTCTCCCACATTAAAGCTGCATACCAATCATTCCAGGTTTAATACCCCACTGAGATTAGCAGGTACAATATTATGGAAGACATCCACAGTGCTGTAGTACAATAGCCAGCAAAGTATGCAAACTTGCACAGAGTAGTTTATAACAGAGCAAACTATTATAAGAAGAAGTTAAGACTACAGTTTAATGTGCCTTGGCTGATTTTCAAAGGGTGAATATAGAGATACAAATAAAAACATAAATATTTGATGCCACACGGTAAAGGTTATACATTTACTGGTGCAGAATAGGAACTGCAGAGGTCCAACCTTTCTACAGTTGAGCTACTCATTAAGTAACAAAACAGGTCATTGATTTTACAGCTTTGTCCAGGGATTTTATAGAACATAAGTGACTCTCATAAGATTTCACTATGCCTCATTAAATCAGAGATGTAGATGATCACGCAAACATTTTCGCCACTGTAATGACAATAAGTCAAAGCCCTCAAGGAAGGTACACACAAATCTGAGAGGACAACTCAAGGTCACATCACAACATGTAATATTTTTAGTCTGTTATAACAGAAAATGAAGCAATGTTTTATTGTTAGATGCCTTAAAGTTTGCATTTTTTTAGTGTAAAATAAGTGAATATGCTAATTCAGCTATAAATATATAAATATTGAAGAATGAGACACACGTGCCACCCCATCTTTAAAATTAATTTCATAATACATGAAAAGGCTTTTAGAGCTTGCATAACTTAATAGATGACCTTCTTATGAGACAGTTGCATTGAAGTGCAAAATTGTTGCTTGATCCCTAAGAGTACTGGTAGACATGCAAATGGTGCCATCTGTCCACTTTGGAATCCTAATATGGGAACAAAATTAGACTTCGAAATATTCATGTGGTGCCCTACTCTACCATTGCATTTTTTTTTTGTTCACAACAGAAAATGACATTAATTTAAGGCACTGCATTATAATATAATTTCATCTCATGTAAATGTTTACCTTAGCTTTAAAAAACATGCTCCTTCATTCTATTAAATGCTGTTTTTTATTAACTTGTTTTTTTCAGCAATTAAGTGTTTTAACCCTTCTAGTCTCGTGGCTTTGTCATTTTCTTAACAAATATCACTAGTACTTGTTCAGTTGTTACAAAGTCATTTGGGTCATATTGCTTTCCCTGAAATATTCAGTTAAGAAAAAAAAAGAGAGTGGATTTAAAATGCTTTCGTTTGTTTATTCTGTTCCTCTCTGTCATTGATTTTAGACTATCAAGTAATACTTATAAAACTAGGGCAGATGAGGTAACTATCACATGATCCTTTTCAAGGAAAACATATCAAACTTACTGTATCAGGACATGCAGAGAGGCAAACAAGGGTTGATTGCTGGAGTGTTTAGAGGTCATTTGTAATGATCAGATGAAATATTGCCAAAACCAACTAAAGACAGGAAAAAATGAGAGACCTTGGTCCTTGTGATCCCTTTACTTAATGATAGTCTCTTTTACGGTTAATTTATTTTTGTTTTCTTTGTTTGGGCTCTGAAGAAAAAGCTTAACTCTCAGAGTGCCATCAGAATGTTTAGATTCCACTATTGCAAAGCGTGAAAGACAGCCACACGCTATGAAACGTATAGGCTTAAACATTGCAAACATCTCTGAGTTCTGTACATATGTAAATAAAACTATAATCATTGAATATATGGTGATTCTCTTTGTTATCCTTTGATTACATTACACAATTCTTTGTTTAATTTAATTTATTAAAATATTTCACAACATACACTGTTAATTACATATGTCCATCCATCCAGGAGGCAGGGTACAACCTGGATAGGTCACCAGTCTGTCACAGGGCTAACACAGAGAGACAGACAACCATTTGCACACACATTCACACCTATGGGTTAATATAGAATCACCAATTAACCTAGCCCCACTAAGTGCATGTCTTTGGACTGAGGGCGGAAGCCGGAGTACCCGGAGAGAACACACGCGGACACGGGAAGAACATGCAAATTCCACACAGAAAGGCCGCGGCCAGATGGTGGATTCTTGCTGTGAGGCAACAGTGCTAACCATTGCGCCACCATGCTACCCTGTTAATGGATATTTTAAGTCAAATTTTCTACCATTTCTATATGGAAATAGTTGTAAAATTGTATTCATATAAAGTAAATGATGGTTGATGCACAGATTTACAAAATACTACTGATGCAATTATTGTACTTTGTTGGCATTGCAATGTGTATAGAATGAACGTGCACCATGTGAGAGTAGACATATAAAGCAAATATCTAATTTATAAAAGTATGATGTATTGTTAAAAAATTAAAAAAGTATTACAAATGAATGCATGATGTGACCATATGGTGCAAAACTTTTATAGAGGTGCCAAAAAGAATTAGAAGCTTCAAGTAACAAATGGCACACCAATTACTGAACCACCGGGCTGCTGTGATGATTAGAACTTTGTGGACAAAATCAATTTTTTGGGTTGTAATGGAATTATAATATGCAAATCTATTGTAAAATTGCAGTAAATTGGTTTTAAATGGTCAAAATGTCTCTTGGGTAGGACCCCCAGAAACCCTTTCTAAGACTATGCACTTTTTGACCTTATTAAAATTTCTTTTGAGCTTCTGTGACACACTTGGGTGTGGGGGTGGATGGGTGGGCAGGCAGACTTGCAAATGGATATGGAAAAATGGTCAGGGAGGCAACACAGAACAGTTGAATTACCTTTTCAACAGCCGGAATAAAACTGCATCTGTAAATAGGTTGTGTATGTGATGAATTATTTGCCCAAATAGTATTTGTGACCCAGTGGGGATATAAATGAAATGAGGAAATTCTGTTTGACTCACTGTGGCTTACAACTGCAAAGTACAAATAAGGGCAACAAGCCAACTAAAAGTCAAGAATGCAGTAATAAAGTCATCCTACATACTGGATCCTTTATTGTTTCTATTTGTGTGTTCTTTATAGACTGCAGTCTGAAAAATGGAGAACACTAACATAAAATCTAAGGATATAAAGTATACATCTATTTAATTCACACACAATTGTTTTGGTGCGTAAAAAACAACACTACTTATAGTATGATACATATAAACAGTAAAATACAAACTTTTTTCATTTCTGCCTTTTTTAAAAAACTTTTTACTTCACCGTCCTTTTTGCTGTTCATTTCAGAAGCACAACGCACTCGGCTAAGGGCTTTAATCTGATCTAAATGTTTGGTTATCCAGTCATTGTCATTTCATTATTTCCCTGCTTTTGTCAATTACTTTGATTTGGGCCGTTGCTTGATGAGGTGCTCTCTTGTCCAAAGGGATTACATGTCTGGCTGGTGCTGCCAGTGGCTACACTGGTGTGTTAGGAGTGGCAGCACAGTTATTCAGTGTAACTTGAAGATAGCATCTAAATGTTTGTCAGATCCATTTCCTACTGTTTAGGGTTGCCATTACTTTTATTCTGTCAGGACTGTCACTTCAGATGGGGAACTGCATCAGCTCACTGTTGTCCCCTAAAGCAGAATGACTACAAGAGACTGTATTCTCCCAAAGATACAGCTTTCCAAATCGGAAGCAGCCAGGCCTTAAGCTGGGGACTCGGAAAAAATGTATCTTAGAGGACCATTTATCACATTGTTTTTTGTGGTTGGCCTTATTGCATATGCATTTGTTAGACTTTTCCTTTCAGACTGCAACATTTTGGAAGGCCACTATATATATGAATCATATAAATATGATTTGCAAAGGTTTGCAGAAGGTGAGTTACTGCAAAATACGTGAAATTTAAAAATGGAAAAAAAAAAGACATTTTATTTTGGACTGCCAAACGGAGATGTTATCAGAACAAGTGTATAAAGGCAGATAACTAAATGTTCACAGCAAAGTTTTGTTTGTTTTACAGCGCTTCACCCCTAATGTTTAGAGCTGTGCCCAACATATTTCTGGACCTTAATAATGTTGGTATTGTCATGAAATGGTTACATAACCTAACTTAACTGAGCTAAAGTTTTGGAGGGAGTCGGAGAATCCCCAGCCAAGTTCCTTTATACATTTCTACACTGAGATCAGACCATGAAAAAAACAAACAAAAAAAAACAAAAACAAAAAAAAAAACTGCAAAGACCACACAAGCATCTGTGTGCCATTTCTCAGCACTGTGCACATACAAACTTACAAGACTTTCATGTACTTTTTCTGCTTTAACTTATTTATTTTTTTATTTTTTTGTGTAGAATCTCTTCCATAAAAAAATTTCTGTCCAAATTAAAGGAACAGATCCAAAACGTGTTAAACTCTTATATTACCTTTAATAAATACATCATTTTACATGCAAAAATAAAGAAAATAAAGACAATAGAGATTCTCATATTTAGACACATGACACAGTAACAGCAACAAAAATGACCTGATGGTAAATAACCGTTTGTGTTTTACAAATCCAACCTGTCAGCTGTTAAGCAGAGATTCCAAATTAATATAGTGGCATAGATTGAAATAAGACAGACCTTCTATGGAAAAATCCTGCACTCCTCCTTTGCTGTAAGATTTATCGACATCGCACATGTTTATCCACACACACAGCTGCAGTCTTAGCACACTGTTAGCATATCATTTGCAAAACTTTTCTGTCCCTCACTGGTGCATTCAAATTTACCCTGGTTACTAAACCCAGGCTTATACATATTCTATTTCTATATGCTTTTCTTACCATAAAGACTTCATGCATAAAGGTTTTGTTTTACTTAGCCTTCAGCCATTTGAAGGCTAAAAGGCAGATATTGCATGATGATGAATGTGAAGCCTCTGATTAGACGTGTAGGATGTTTAACAATATTAAATCGTGAACAAATGATTCCACACTGCTAAAAATAACCCCATGCACCTTTACACCCACTTGATATTCTGCATGTTTTTCTTGGAAACAGGGATTATAGGGCTATTAATATTGTTCATTAATAGGCTGGAGCCTATTATTGTCATTCAATTAAAGATCAATAAAGTTGTATTTTACCAGATTTTTTTTATAAATTTATTTTATCAAAATGTTTTTGTATAATACATAAGAAGGAAAAGAATCTATCTATCTATCTATAATTTATTATTTATTTAGCTAGTTTTTTTTTCATTCTAACGTAGGGTAAAACTTAAAAACACAAAACAGTATTATGCATATATTTGAATTTAATGTTGTACCTATTTAACTAAACTGTATGCTTGTACAATTCATAAAATATATGAATCTTTTTAATGAAATGCAAATGGAACAGAATTATTTATGTGGCAATGGAAAGACGTATTTCTGTTAACATTATTACATTTGTTTTTAGCATTTAGGCATTTATAACACCATTGAGTGTTTTGCCTAATAATAAAATATGGAATAATAAAATACTAATAGTAAACAAACCACTCCAGTTTGCTGAAATAACTTCTAGCACACATACATAACCTTTGTGTCTGAATGGCTCTCTGAGTCTCTGAATAGTGATATTTTAGACTAATGATACATAATTCAATTCAATTCAAGTTTATAGCCCCTCAAGGTGCTTTATACTGTAAGGTAAAGCCCCTACAATATTCTGGAGAAAATTCAAACAATCAAGCACCCACCTATGAGCAAATACTTTGTGATGATAGGAAGGAAAAACTCTTTTAACAGGAAGAAACTTCTGGCAGAACCAGGCTCAGGGAGGAGCAGAAATCTGCCGTGACTGGTTGGGGGGGTGAGGGGAAAGAGAAAAGAAGAAAGAGAAGCGAAAAGAACAAGAGAGCACAGAGGACAAAATGCAGACTAAGGGAGAGAGAAGACAAAAATTTAATGATATGCTGCAGTGGTATATAAACACATGGGGAGTGAAAAGAGGTGAGTGGAGAAGAAGTGCTCAGTGCATCACATGAAGTCTCGCAGCAGTCTGAGCCTGTAGCAGCATAAATAAGGGATGGTTCAGGGTCACTTGATCCAGCTCTATCAAAAAAAGGAAGTTTTTAGTCTAATCTTAAGAGTAGACAGGGTGTCTGTCTCCTGAATCCAAACTGGGAACTGGTGCCACAGGAGAGTGGCTTGATAGCTGAAGGCTCTGCCTCCCATTCTACTTTTAGAAACTCTAGGAACCACAAACAAGTCTGCAGTCTCAGAGTGAAGGGCTCTGTTGAGACAATATAATACTATGAGATCTTTAAGATATAATGGGGACTGATCATTCGAGACTTTGTATATGAGGAGGAGGATTTTAAATTCAGTTCTGGATTTAACAGGGAGCCAGTGAAGACATGCTCACACCGTATAAGAGAAGCTCATCCTTGTTAGTACTCTCACTGCAGCATTTTGAATTAACTGGAGGCCTTTTGCGGAACTTTTAAAACAACCTGGGAATAACAAATTACAGGAATCTAGTCTAGAAGTAATAAATGCATGAACTAGTTTTTCAGCATCATTCTGAGACAGGATGTATCAGATTTTAGAGATACACTGTGTTGCCTTAAGTATTCACTCCGCTGCCCTAACATGCATATGACCTTGAGTGACGTCCCATTCTTAATGCATAATGGTTTCATGTGATGTCAGCCCACCCTTTGCAGCTGTAACAGCTTCAGCTCTTCTGGAAAGGCTTTCCACAAGGTTTAGGAGTGTGCTTATGGGAATTTTTGACTATTATTAGAGAAGTGCATTTTTGAGGTCAGGGACAAGAAGGCCTGGCTTGCAGTCTCTGCTCTAATTCATCCCAAAGGTGTTCATTCCCAAACTATTCCCACAAAGTTAGGAGCATCAAGTTGTCTAAAATGTCTGGTGATGCAAGGCCTGGATGCAGCTGCTTGGCCATGGAAACCCATTCCATGAAGCTCTCTACGCACTGTTCTTGACATAATCTGAAGGCTACATGAAGGTTCGAGGTCTGTAGTGATTGACTCTGTGCAAAGTTGGTGACCTCTGCACACTACGTGCCACAGCATCTGCTTACCCCACTCTGTCATTTTACATGACCTACCATTTCGTATCTGAATTGCTGTCGTTCCCAGTCGCTTCCACTTTGTTATAATACCACTAATGGTTAACTGGAATATTTAGTAGGGCACAGGTGGCATCCTATCACAGCACCATGCTGGAATTTACTGAGCTCCTGAGAGTGACCCATTCTTTCACACATGCTTATAGAAGCAGTCTGCCTGCACATGCGCTTGGTTTTATACACCTGTGGCCTTGAGGTGACTGTTGTTGAGATTTGGTACTATATAAATTGAAATCAAATTGAAATGAAGTGGAAGTGATTGGAACAGATGAATTCAGTGATTTGGGTGGGTGATTAAATACTTTTGGAAATATAGTGTAATATACAAATGAAAGAAATCAGTCCTTCATATCCATTTAATGTGCATGTTGATGGACATATCCTGATCATCACTGACTGCAAGATTTATCACAGTGTTGCGGGAGGTCAAAGTAATACCTTCCACAGTAAGTATCTGGTTAGACTCCAGATTTCTAAGATTTTTAGGGCCACATATAATAATCTCGGTGTTGTCTGAATTTAGTAGAAGAAAATTCTGGGACACCCAGGCCTTTATGTCTAATTCATTTGTGTTATCGAGGTTCACAGATAAATATAACTGGGTATCATCTGCATAGCAATGAGAATGTATGCAGTGTTTTCTAGTAATATCGCCTAAGGGGAGCATGATGTATAATGTAAAAAGTACTGTTCACGGCACAGAACCCTGTAGAACTAACTTTCATGTGTGACGAAGACTCCATTTATATGAACAAATTGGAACCTATCAGACAGATAAAATCCAAACATTACAGCACATTTCTTAGCTAACAGGAGTGGTACAGTGCTCTTCTACATACCTTGGTTGTTGCACATCGGAGCAGTTTGACCATTCTCCTCTAGCCTTTGACATCAACAGGACCTGCCACTCACTGGATATTTTCTGTTTTTTTGTCTTTTTTTCTGTAAACCCTAGAGATGGCTCTGTGGGATAATCCCAGTAGATCAGCAGTTTCTGACATGCACAGACCACCCCATCTGGCACCAACAACCATGCCACAGTCACTTAAATCACCTTTCTTCCCCATTTTTTCAACAGTTGTGTTTATGTCACGAAATCACTTCATGACATAAACATTTGTTGTCATTTCACAGCAGCTTTAATTAATATAATGCTGTTCAACATGCAACCTTTCAACTTTCTAACCAAGAAGTGAAGCACTGACTTAATCCATGATATGAATTTTGTTGCCACACAGTGACCAGGTAGAAAGAATCAAATCTGAAATGACGTTCCTTTAACTGGCTGTATAGCATAATATAACAATTTTTTTTTCAGAAAGCAAACTATGTACAAAACCTGCTGCCACAATAAGCCTGAAGACCTTTAGCCATGATTTCTGAAAATCCTTATTTCAAGTGATAAACTGAGAGTATTTATAGGGGTTTGGTGAACATGGTTTGAGAGATTCACCAACTCTTCACGATATGTATTATACGTTCAGTTTAATGCAGGTTCCCTGTCAAGTGTAATGCATCTTAAAATAGAGCAAGTGTCTCAGAAAGCACAGCCCTCGTACATTACAAATGAGAGGCAATAGGTCCCAGACTGTTCAACCTGCAGTCTGACGAGTGTGACATCACACAGCTACAGCTCTAATCTACGAACACCATAATGAAGCATCAGGACTTGTAGAAAGATAAATAATGCCTGGTATCTGCCCTCTGTAACCTAAAGATACTTCAGTGAGAAGGGAAGGAAGTTAGTCTGGCTCCCAATATACACAGATCATACAGATTATATGAGCCACAGATGAGGTCAGCCTTGACTCGAGGTAAAGGGTCAATATTGTGTTGCTCTTTCATTTGCTGGATGAAAACTGCTTGCAGGGTGGGACTGCGGTGAATCTGTTCAAGAAGAGACTCTGTGTAATAGACTGCCTAACTAAGTGGCCAGTTCAACAGATTGTATAGCATCCATTTCTTGTTGCAGGCCATATTATCTGCTATGAAACATTGCTGCCCTACAGTTGCATTGGTTTTGTGATGTAGTAGGCTGAGAAATGCACATTCACAGCAAGTGAGAGGGAGATTAAAGTGTGCCCACATGATTCTAATCATTGAATATTTACTGAAAATTTCAGAGTGGATTTCTTACACCAGTGTTTCTTTCCTAGACGGCAGCTATACAGTTGGATCAGACTGACATACATATCGGTAGCAGATGGTAAGCACCATATTATGTTTTAGAATGCATACCCTCCAATTTGTTGTAGTGACCCATACTACACA
>JAVDPK010017326.1:0-14159 GCA_034780415.1 Cichlasoma orientale | reverse complement strand
CGGTAGCAGATGGTAAGCACCATATTATGTTTTAGAATGCATACCCTCCAATTTGTTGTAGTGACCCATACTACACAACAGGGGCACCAACTATGTGCACATCCTTCAAGCATCGTGGAGAAAAGTATAAGAACAACTCACTTGTAGTTTTCCAAGTGATTAGAGCACATACTACATGGGCATAAATGATTATAGATTTGAGTGCTTTGTTCCATATTTTCCTGCCACTGTCTTATAAAATAACAAGATTTAGAAGCCCTGCCATATACCTCTAGTTTAGTTGTGTCATAATGTTCTCTAGCAGAGCATCTCTCTGGTAACAGAAGACCCAAAGTACGCATGTGCACAGCGAGGCACTAAGGGTTCTCTATGCCCTCTTTGCTCTGCTGAGCTGAGTCCAATTTGCCCTTCTTTGAATATGTGTTGTGGGAATGGTGCTGCTAGTGGTGGCCTGTCTCCACCTTTATGGCAAGATGACAGGCAACAGCAATGCCTCAGAATGAAATCTACACCCATATAACTCACCTGCTGGCATAGCTTTCCTGATAACACTGTGGTAATTGACACATCCCTTTGTTAATTATCAAGGTGATATGACACATGTACTCATAGAGATCAGTGAACCTGCTTTGTAGACACATTCCCTGCTCAGCGTGTCAGCAAGGTATCCTTTGGAAGCAAGCCTCTGTCTCTGGTGATTAAAGATCCTATCATGTTACATCTTCCAGGGCCAATAATTAAAACAGAAACATAAAGCAGCATCTAATGAACTGCAGCTTGATGATTATTCATCAATAAATGCATAACATTCACATCTATTTTTGTCCCTGAGTTAATGCGTTGCTTGCACTTTAGGGATATGTCAATTACTGTTTGGGGAAAATAAGTCATCAAGCGAAAGCATCTTAATCGTAATTAGGCCCAGTTGCTATGCAGGTACACTTGTAATGTGGTAGTTACCAGGTGAATTGCAGTGTGTTTACACTGGTTTCACAATACTATCACAATTGAAAAGTAGTTGGATATACCAGCATGAACAAATGTCACTGATACGTGCAGTTCAAAGTTTGTAGACAAAATATCATGAAGCTAAAATAGGTTATGGAAAATGTTTTCCAACATAAATCTACATTTGCATCAACCATCCGTCACCTTTCTCCACCTATTCCTTGAGATCACGGGAGTAATGGGACCTTTTTCCAGTTCACATTCACCCGGAGACCAGGTACACCCAGAATCATGGGACGGATTCGTAGAGACACAAAATAAGTCATGGTCACATTCACACCTACAGCTAATTTAAGCAACTAGCCAGCATATTTTTGGACTGCAAGAGGTAAGAGAGAAGAAAGAGTAAAACATCCAAGCTTCACACATAATGTCGCAGCCAGCCAACAGGTTGTAAACGTCTTGCTGTGAGGTGACAGTGATATCCGCTGTAGCACTGTGTCGACAAACATATCAATTAAATTAGCATTAACTGAGGTGTCGTTTAAAGGTTCATAATTTAAGCAAAGTAAATTATAATAATAATCAAATCAAAACTATAGTGACTGTTATGGGTTATGTGTTCACCATTTTCATGTATCTATCTATCTATATAAAAATATTTAAAAAAATGAATTTACAGAGCTCACATCGTGACCATGAAACACTGATTAAACTGTAACACAACGTTAAGAATAATAAAGAAAATGCTGCTGAAAACTCCCACTACACTAGGTAACAAATTTCCACTTTTGTCTTGTCTTTGGGTTTGAACTATGTTTTCCTAATTATGTAAACTAAAAAATATATATTCTTGATCTCAAAACTTTGCTTTATATATTTATAACATATTACACTTTTTTTCATTTCATTTAGGTTTTACCTTTTTCAAGCTGCATTCTCTTCAAAAAAAAAATATAAAAAGGTTTAAAATAAATTAATAATAAACTGATGTATTTGTGTCTTGATGTATTTGATGTTTTCTTGTATTTTGGTGCAAAAAATAATTCTAAAATCCACAAAAGATTGTTTTACAATAAAACAAGTTAGAAAATAACACTTACTTGTCAAAGACAAACTTCATGTTACATAGTCTTATTAACTGTTATATAACACTGAGAAAACTCTCTTTGCAGGATATAGTGCAATTTCTCTGAAATTCAAAGTGCCCATACTAGGCTTTTTAGTTTTCCCCTTTCCTTTAATGTATTATATAAGCTTTAGTGCAGGTGAGATCTACAAATATGCAAAACCCAAAGACCCTGCAAAAGGAATATATTCCCCCTAAAAAAGACTGCTCCTGAAATGTCTGAAATACCCCGTTTGTTTTCTTTCTTTCTTTCTTTTTCTTTCTTTCTAAGTTACTTATCAATGTTACTAAGTACAAAATTTACCCAATGCCTGCCAAGCAGCTACTTTGGCATACCCTTAAAGAGTGCACGGTAACCTCATAGTGTGTCACTTTTAGTTACTCACTTCAGCCATTTCCTCTAACTCTAAAATGTCTCAGCCATGCACAGCAAAAAAAAAAAAAAAAAAAAGTTCTTTTTTGGCTGCAAGAGCAAACACAGGACTCTTCAAGCTCTCTCAGTATTTTAGGAAATAAAAATCCAGCCCAACCTAATGTGGCTAACCTTACCAATAGTGTTGTGCATTTAAGTTGCAGTTGTAATTTTGAGGGGCAATCGCAAATTGTTAAAACTAAGTCTAATCACAGCACACTAAACAAAGACTAGGTGTATGTAACTATATTTGCACCTTTTATTTATGCGACTGGTGTGGAAAACTGATGCGCAGGACATCAGGCCAGCATGCTGCAAACAATAAATTGCTAAACCTGCCAGTTAGTAGTTGCCACTACTAAACTCTTGCCAGCCAGAGTTTGACTTTAGCAAAATTAGACCTGTATCTGTCCCCTTACTCTGCTGCCAGGATGAAGCATACAGGTACAGAGTTATGTGAATTTCTGATTTAGATGGGTCAACGGGGGTGTTTTTTGTGAGGAAATTATTCAGAGCACTGATAAGTGGTAATTAGCAAACAGACAGAAACATAATGTAGTTAGTTTCACAGTTACTGTAATCACAATTTCAGGGCAGCAGTGACAAGGCAAAAAAAAAAATTTGGGCAAGGTCAACATAATATCTTATGCATAAATCTATATAAAATGTACTTCCAATGTCAGTTTAAATGAGCCACCACATTATTTGGGTTGTTATGAAGAGGGAAGGATTGTTGAAATTTGGCCACTACACTCGTATGGCACAGTTAAAGTAGGAGAAATGGATAGTGGGGTTACATTGCAGTTCCATAATATATGCGTGTGCAGCTATCTTTTGTATCCACCTACACAAGCAGGTTGAGGACTGCAGCTATAACTATGCTATTATATAGGCCTATTATTTTTTTCTATTATATTGGCTATGATTTAGAGCTCCCATTGCAAAGCAGTTAAATACATTAAAGCAACCATCTTTTTTAAAGCAGCAGAAATGCCATTGTTGTAGCTGAAATGCAAATGTTTCAAAAACAAGCTACCTAACAATGTATCACTAACATATTTACAGTTTAAAGTGAGTATTTTTTTTTTTTGAAATCCTGTTATTTAGAAAGAGAAGGAGACAGGCTACTGCACAGTTGTGATTTTTACTATACTCACCAGGCACTCTCAAAAGGTAAAAGAAAATTACATTAGTTCAGTATCTTTAGGCTCTGTTTCTACTGGCAACAGATGGACAAGCTGCAATGCATGATGGTCTAATTGTCAGTTAATGTAGGATGCATCTTCTATAAGTAACCTCAGTGGTTTCATAGGGCTACCTGACCAATCAAAGCACAATGACCTTTTCGAGATGGGACATAAATAGGCAGGCTAAAACCTTTAAGCCTTTAAGCCTGGGGTGCGGTGGTGCAGGCATTGGTGTCCTGTGCAATCAGAAAAACTATGTATTTCTCTGTTAACAACCCTGAAAGGTCTAAGTCATCATTGGTGATGACCCCAGCCCTAGCCCCACACCGTAACACTAACCTAATGTTTTAGTGAAAACCAAAAAGACCTTTGCTTCTTGGGAAAAAAATGCAAATAGTTTTTGATGCGTGTCAATTACAATGATGCTTTATTGTCCTTTGATTGTCAAGTCTTGGGAGAGCAAATTTTTAAAAACAAACAAACAATACATATTCTGATAGCATAAGATTAAGATTATGGTTATGGCCTTCACTGGTGATGGTCTCATAGGGTTAAAACATCTAGAATTATTTCAGGATAGCTGCAAAATAAATACATGATCCTATAAATGAGTGTATATTGGACACTTTATAGCTCCATATGCCATTCTAACAAAATTATTTACTATCCAAAACAAGCATACTGTTGTACCATACAGGTTTTGCTTGGCAACTCGTGATGCATTTCAGTTTCTGGGTTACCATATAGTCTGCTTAATCCCCTACTGGTGTGTCAAATGTAAAAAATAAAATTCTATTCATTTTAATGTCAATTTTTGCATTAATGACAGTGTCAAACTGGTGTCTGAGTGGCAGCCCTGCCTGGCTCAAAATACAAATTTCCACATTCTGGTACATAATAAATGATAATGATATGGCCGATGATAAATAAATGCAATTTTATGCGCCACATTTCATTCAGCAAGAGTGCATTATACACAAAAATGATCATAACTAATAATTTTCAATCCTCACTTCAGTATGAATAGAGTACTCCCTACCAGTCTATTATATACAGCATTGTCTCTCGTTCTGCATTTAAAGATAGGCTGACATGCTTAATTCATTGGAAGTCATTACATTGTAATAAGGTGCTGGAGAGGGGACTGGTAGACTGGTGACTGGGCTGGTGTTAGACAGAATGAGTTCCTTTCCTAATTAAGATCATTTTGTTCCCTTGTCCCGTCATATTGTTCTGGAGTATTAACGCATCTGTATAAGAAGGTCAAAGCCTGCTCTACACACACTGTGGCTCATATTTTAGGGCATCATCAAGCCCCAGGCACAAAGCTAAACGCCATGAGCTTGTCCGTTTCATTAATGATGACAAGTCACATGAATTTTCATTTAAGGGCTCTTGTCTGTGTATATTTTCAGGCTCAGTGTGTGTGCACATACAGCAAATGCATAAATAGCAAAAAACACAAAAATATTAATCACATATTCCCATTCAATGACTGATACGATTTACTGGTTAAGAGGAGTCAGATGCATTCACAAAATACAGTGAATTCTGAAAATAAAAGTATTTCATAACCATGCAAGTATAATTAGCTTAAACACCGTCAGAACAATGTATTTATTCAGAAGTTACACTTTGGAGTATTCAATTTACAAATTCATTCGTAAATTTGTAAGGTATTAATGGTAATAGAGTGAGGGAAGATCTATAATGTTGTATTCATGGTGATATATCCACCAATTATAATAGCTATGTATTCTGTTTGCGCAGCTCAAACACTACAAAAAGAAAACCCAATGTAACAGGCAAAGATGGTGTTGGGTAAAAAAAAAAAAAAAAAGAAAGAAAGAAAAGGAGAGTCTGTATAGTTGGCTCAAGTGTGTATGCTCTACGGCTAACATGGTGCCGTGGTAAGGAGGGGAAAGATAAGGACTGTGGTGTTTTCACACAGCTGAGGGCTGTGAGAAGGCTCAGGAGTGATATGTGGTGACAGCACAGTGCCACGCTGTTGACACAGCCTGCATCTCTTGGGTAGTGAGGGCGGGATTGCCCCAGGCTTGATTATTTACCGGCCTGCGTGCCTTCAAAAATGTTCTCTCAGGACACTCTGAAAAACCCTCCTTTGCAAGGCCTTTTAATTGGATCAGAGTTATCATTTATTAATGGGACTGACTATATGCAAGTCTAGTTTTTTCACGCCCCATGATTATTAATGGCTACTAGATCAAAAGGCTGATATGACCTGTATGATGTTCCATGTCAGCCTAAAAGAGAAATATATTTCCATCATCAAATTGCAGAGGTTGGAAGAGAAAAACTGCCATTCACACGGCCAGAGAAAGCCCAGGATTTTTTGGAGTATGCTGACCCTGTAAGACATGCATGGTAATTTCAGTGAAATCCACTAAAATATTGACTTGCATTGAATTGCATCATACAGTGAATTTGAATGGAGGGTTAGACGGATGCTCATCTATACTGAAGGTTCAATACAGTCAGTCTACTCCCAAAAACACTTGGAAAAGGATTATTTCAGAGAATGATTGCTGGATTTTTTTCTGAACAGATTCACAGTGGAAGACACAGTGGCCTTCGATGCTTTTAATTTCATGTTTTCAGATGTTAAAAATCTTAAGTTTGACATATTCTAATTCTTGCAGTTTCAGTTGACTGTCTTTTTGCCATTTGAGTTAGAATGTTTTATAAAACAGAATCTTAACAGAATAAATAGCAAAAAATTATTCTAAGCAAATAAAAGCACGTAGCCTCATAACTGAAGAACAATCAGCATTTACTTCTAACCCTAAACTACTTTGAGCTTCTTCTAGCATTCTTCGACACATTAGCCTATTCTCATTGATTTTGAAAATAAAGTGGAAATGCAAATTTAGCAAATTCTTAATCTGAAAGAAAATAAGACACTTTGAACATCACTTCTCTAAGATTCGCTAATATATCTGTGTCACTTTGTAAAAGGATTGCTAGATGAATCTTCCAATAGTATCCCATATGTCACATGTTTCAGGATTGCCAGTTTTATTCAGTGCAAACCAACGAGACATGGCATTCTCAACTGTTTACGTCGTCAACTTAATTATTTATAACCTGGGTGGAAAAGTATGTCAGAATGGAATTTGATTGTCAGATCTCGCCTATCATTCGGTGGACTAAACTGTCTAAGCACCCTCAAGGAAAGCTAGTTATAGTTTTCCATGAAAATTTTCTATTTGAAATCGATGTGTTTTTAAATAGAAACTATCACTCATACATATATTACATTGTACTGTGGCTGGCTATGGACCAGACATTTTCAGTTGGCATAGAAATGCATCAGTGTCAAACAGAGACCAACAAGGCGACAGCTTCCAGCCATGTGCTGTCCCTATTAGTTAAAAATGAAGAGTGCATTGAGACTGCCACTAGCCCTCTTTAGAATGCCACTGAGGATGATAACACCATACGTCAATCACTTTTATGAAAGATGCATTAGGGTGACAGTTACAACTTAAAAACGAAAAAGCAAATACTCATGTTTGAAAAGCAAACCATTTTTGTAACCTGTGATGTATGAAAGTATTACCAGCAACATAGCACGCTGAGGATGGATGAGGATTTTTGCACATCTGTCTCAGAGTTAACCTTTTGTGACCAAATACACAAACATATGTTTATATGTCCCCGTTCCATACCTCTTTTTAGTGGCAATGCTTGAAAGGTTTTTTTCTTCTTTTTTTTTTTTCAACTCTAAAGTTCAACATGATCGTTTGATGTGACAGATGTGAGAATAGGAGTGGGTGGACTTGACTGATGTTGAGCTCTCAGCACTGTGCTATGATTGAAACTGGAATTATGGCTGCTGTGAAGAAATAACCTCTGCTGACTTTTGACTGAATGTAGCTCACGTGTATGTGTGCATGTGTGTGCACGTTTATCTGCACATCAGTCTATGCATGATCAATATGCTTGCAAATTGTCATCTAAATGGTATGTGCAGTAACAGTGCAAACTGAAATGTGCGCTGTTCATAAACGTCTACTCCAGAAGTACAACCTTTTTAAAAACATGTTACCATTCCATTTTCAAATTCCCACAAGCATTGTATTGAATGAAAAAGTGAAAGAATCCAAGTTAGATTAGTATACAGTGACTGGCATTCCTCCATGTACAAAGGCCTTAATGTGCTAATGAGTTCAAAAAGGCAGTTTAACATGAGACTGTCAATCAAGCCATTGGCATTTTGGCATCTGACAGTTGGGTCATGTGTTCCTCTGAGGGACACTAACACTTTACCCGTATTATACTTGGCTTGTTTTATTGAGCCACCGAAGAGGAAATGTAATTTTACACAAAAATGATGATTCCCTGAAAAATATATTTAATTCTCAATAAAAAAACAAAACAAAACATATATACACTGTTGAAAAAAAAAATGAAAAAATGAATGAAAATAATTAAACCTACAGAGGACTGAACTCAAAGACATCCCAAAAACCAAAGTGAAAAAAATGTTTTGGCAGGCCAGTCCATTTTGCTGAAATTGCATTGCTGCAACTCAAAATGTTTGTACGGCCCCCACGTGCTTGTATGCATGCCTGACAACGTTGGGGCATGCTCCTAATGAGATGACAGATGTTGTCCTGGGGAGTGTCCTCCCAGACCTGGACCAGGGCATCAGTGAGCTCCTGGACAGTCTGGGATGCAACCTCGTGGTGTCAGACTGATGCATAATGTCCGGGAGGTGCTCCATTAGATTAATGTTAGGTGGGGGTGGGAGCCAGTCAGCGGTATCAATTCAATCTCCAGGAACTGCCTACATACTCTTGCCACACGAGGACAATGGATTGAAGGATTTCATACCTAATGGCAGTGAGGATGCTGTTGCCTAGCCAGTAGAGATCTGTGCATCCCTCCATGGATATGCCTCCCCAGTGGTCAGGGAGAACCTGCTCTCAGCTGTGAAAAGCAAAGGGCGCCAGTGTTGGACCTGCCAATTCTGGTATTCTATACCAAATGCCAACTGGGCCCCACATTGCTGTGCAGTGAGCACAGAACCCACTAGAGGATGTCGGGCCCTCAGGCCACCCTCATGAAGTCTGTTTCTAATTGTTTGGTCGGAGACATTCACACCAGTGGCCTGCTGGAGGTCATTTTGTAGGGCTCTGGCAGTACTCTTTCTGTTCTTCCTTGCACAAAGGAGCAGATACCGGTCCTTAAGGTTAGGGACCTTCTACGGCCCTGTCCAACTCTCCTAGATTAACTGCCTGTCTACTGGAATCTCTTTCATGCTCTTGAGGCTGAGTTGAGCTACTTGTGTAACCTCTGTAGTGACACGGACCCTAAAAAAAAAAATGCAAACCTAATGAAAAAACTGAAATGTCAGCAGCTTCCACCTGCAAAACTATTCCTGTTTTGGGGGTTGTCTCATTATTGCCCCTCTAGTGCACCTGTTAATTTCATTAACTGCAAAGCAGCTGAAACTGATTACCACCCCCTTAGCTACTAAAGAGACCAGATCAATATCTCAAAAGTTTGACTTAATGCTACACTCTAATTAAAAGGTGCTCCTTTAATTTTTTTAGCACTACATTTACAATTGTTATTTGAGTGAGCATTTAAGGCATGAGAGTATGGTCAGATGACAAACGTTATACATATTCTAGATTTCCAGCAAGGTCATTTCAGGTAAGTTTTGTTGTTCAATTGGCCAAGTTAATTTGCAAGACCACTTTGTTTATTCAGAATCCGACGATTTATTGAGGGCTGCCAAGGACAGGCGTCAAATGCAACTTCAACACAACCTCAATTTGTTAGCAGGTAACACCTGGGCATGACATTTCTCATCAGTCAGTTGTCTTATTAATTTTGGCTCTTAAAATTAAGGGACCACATAAAGATGTGTGTAAGACCTAAACGTGTCTGTCAGTGCAGAAGCCTCAAGCTGGACACACTGGAAAAAAAGTTCAAAAGACTAATACTTTCTAAATCATAGCTTTTCAGAACATTACTAAAGTTGATATTCAAACAAGGGTTTTCACATCTTTGTAGGTTCAAGTCCAGTTAGCATAGGTTGGCATGTTATATATTCACTGTTCTAAGGTTCCAGGCACAGGCTGGTCGTGGTTACTTTCACAGAAGGAATTGCAGGTAAGGCTTTGCCGTTTTCCACGGATGCATTTGCTGGGAAAGATTCTCTTCTCCACAGGCTCTGGGCGGGCAAATCAACAGGTGAGTATTTCTTTGTGAGCAAAAGTAGGCCAGGCAAGTTTCTCCAGAAGCAAGACAGGCGGGCACACCAGGACAGAATCTGCAACAAAAGAGGACAGGTCAGGTAAGCACAGCGCACGGGTCAACAGGTTAGCAAACAAAGACCGTATCAAACTAAGTGCCCTAAATTACTCCACCACACTGACTAGCTTAATAACCCAGCTAGGAATGGAGAGAAGAATCAGGGTTATATAGTGCTGGAGATGACAGATGATGATCAGGTGTGCCAGTGGAAACTGGAGCAGCCACACCTACTTCTGGGAGGGGTAAGCAGAATTAATACTCATGCCCACACACACATACACATGACAGAGAGAGGAGGAAAAAGAGCAGGTAGAGGAGAACAGAAAGAAGGCAGGTCAGAACCTTTGTTTTCTTTAGCTTTTTGTGTTTTGGGATTTCTGCTTTTTACTTCACATTTTGGACTTATTTTTTGGCTTTGTGTGACATTTCACTCCATTTGATTCCATTGCTTTTTTCTCTTACGTTTGTGTCCTCTCAATTCTACATACTGTGACATCATTTTTGCTTTCATTTTGCATATAAACAAAATAAAAGCTTACATAAAGCAAAATCTTAACAACTTAAGAACGGCCATTTGGAAAAATGCGTCCACACTAATGTATTTGTTTTTCAGAAATCACTGTAGTGTAGTGACTATATTGTACTGACAATCAGAGTCCATTCCACAGACGTAATTTTAAACAACTGGCATTTCTCCATCTCTGTCATTTTCCTCAGCTAAGGTGAGGAATGAGGAGAATCTATGGGAAAATTGGTCAGAAGGCTAGTTATCTTGAGCCTATGAAAACAAAAAGGAGTGCAGCAGCACATCAATACTTTGCCCTGTCACAAGGGTCTCAAGAAAGCGACTGAAATTTTATTTTTGGAGCCACTAACTTTTGACTTGTCAGATTCTTGCAACCTGTCATCACTTCAAATGTGTCAGTGGGCCTCCACTGCTACCTTAAAACTCTGACTCAAGTCCTGTATAATTTCCCCATCTTCCCAGCTACCTCTGTGCTAAATTGCATTGGAAGATGGATTTTTGGCATCTGAAGCTGTCAGGTCTTAGCCATGGAAGACTTTATGCACTGGTACACCCGCTATGAAAGTGAATTCTGGAGGGATGGAGGGGAATAACAGTGGTGAGTCAAGTACTGCCACTCCAGCAGGTCTTTGGGCATTTTTTCAGGCTGTGATTGTATGTATTTAACAAGAATGTCAAAGTTGCATATCTCTTTTTCCCTTTCTCATCTTTCCTTTCTCATTTTCTCTGTCTCTCTAAATGAATTTCTCCTGTATTACCTCGAACTGACTCTCTGGTAGGTTTCCTAATGATGATAGTATGTGGTCCGGCAGCAATCTGAAGACCATCTTCATTCCAGAAAGAGCTATTATCTTCATTTTCATTTCAGTTATTACAGTGTCCATATGCATGAATTGTAGAACATATTTTACATTATAACATGGCCTGGCAGAAAACGCTGCTCTGATTCGTGGAAAGGTGTTCATTAATTTTTGATAAAAGATCCCTCAAACAAAACCTGGCTATCACCAGGGATAGAAATTATACTTTCTTGCTTGGCAAGGGGGGGAAATAGTCTGCCATGTTGAATTTAAGTCAGCACTTAGAAATAAAGATTATCTATGTATTCACCACGTCCCAGTCATAGCATCAAAACTGCTATGTGCAACTCTAAGGAGTCTGTGTTTACTTTTCCTATCTGTGTAAGACAGCTATATACGTTTGAATAAAGGCCCAGTGAAAGAACAACCAAGCAAGAGGCTATCAGAACAATTAAGCTGCCGATATTTGCTGACAATTACTTGGAAATATGAGGACTGTTTATGTCAAGGAGCATAAAATAGGTTCAAGCTGTCTTTAAAAGGTCAGAATGTGGTTGAAGTTTATTAAAGGGGAACATACAAAGCATGTAATTTGCGGTAAAAACTTATTTAGTGAACCAATTATGGGTTCATCTAACTAATAAATTTGTGAATCTCTGTATGTCTGTTCTTTGTAATGTACTTGAAATTTGGATACGTATTTTGCTGGGGACTCTTTTTCAGTGGAGTGCATATTTCAGTAAGACAATGCTAAACAACATATTGCATGTATTACAAGAGCATAGCTTCATAGTGGAAGATTCTGGGTGCATGTAGGCCTGCATGTAGTCCAGACCTTTGACCAAATGAAAACATTTGACACATCATGAAACCAAAAATACAGTCAAGAAGACCCAGGAACTGCGGTTGTATTTAAAGCCTTTCTTATTTCTTAATTTTGATGGTTATAGATTATAGCTCACAAAAATCAGAAATCCAGTATCTAATAGTAGATAATAGCTCTTTCCAGTATAAATTATTAGAATATTTCCTTTGGAGTTTGAATAAATTATCTTTCAAGCATTATAAATACCAGGGATCTCTCGGTCTAGTCCAGTACAAGCAACCACAGTTGTGGGGAAGACTGATGACTTGATAGTTATCCAGAGGACAGTGGGTCATTGCTGAAAAGGCTGGCTGTCCATAGAGGGATGTATTGAAGCCTATCCCAGCTGCCACGGGGTGAGAGGCAGGGTACACACTGGACAGGTTGCCACTCCGTCACAGGACCAATACAGAGACAGACATTCACACCTATGGGTAATTTAGAATCAGCTATTAACCTAACCCCATTACCTGCATGTCTTTGGACTGTGTGAAGAAGCTGGAGAATCTGGTGAGAACCCACACATACATGGGGAGAACATGAACATGCAAACTCCAAACAGAAAGGCCCCAGCCAGATCGTGGGTTCTTGCTGTGAGGCAGTAGTTTTGACCACCCCGCCACCGTGCTGCCATGGAATATTTCACTTGGTATGACCTTTTTAAATTAAATTATGAAAAGAAATAACTTTTTCACATTTTTTTAGATGTACTAGTATATTGACCCTCCAACAGAACAGATTCTATTGTGTACAAAGTGAGTGCTTCAAATCACTAATTAGAGTTTCAAATGGGGTCCCTCAAAGTTTGCTTTTATTAGTTGTTTTCATTTTGGATTTACAAAACTATTCCTCCTTATGCAGATGACACAGTTATCCACTGTGCTCAGGCATCAGCTGTTTCACAGCTTCATGTAGATTGTAATGTTATTCAGCATTGCCTGCTTGATCTGAAGCTTCTCTCCTGCTGACAAAAGAGGAGATGTACAGTATAGTACAAATTCCAAGAAAAAAAGCTTTTCAAGTCATGAAGTGTTTTTAAAAGCCAAATGAAGAGAGAGTGATGCAGTTTCATTCATCTCATTAGGAAAATAAGTATACTAGAGAGGATGTAGAAGGTGAAGGCAACAGTGGTACCTGTGGTAATTGATAACTCGGGGCAGTGACCCCGGAATTGAGGGAGAGGCTCCAGCCGATTCCAGGAACTATATATATATATATATATATGTGTGTGTGTGTGTGTGTGTGTGTGTGTGTGTGTGTATATAAGCGACTTTCTGCAAAACATGTTAAAAGTAAAATCACTGTTTTTTGACTTGCTGCAGGCACTCTAAGCATCATTATATTATAAACTTACTTCCAAAGAAAATCTCATTAATCTGTATTTTATTCACAATAGATCACATCAAATGTTTAAGCTGAGCATTTACTCATTTTGAATTTGATACCTGCAACATGTTCCTGAAATTGTGGAACAAAGTTCCTTAGCATAAAGTTGCTAAAACTTTGAATATCTCATCATCTACAGTAGATAACATCATTAAAAAAAGAATCTGGAGAAATCGCTGTCTGCAAGGTACAAGGCCAAAAATCAAAGTACTAACCTGTTTAGTGCAGGCTGAACAGGTTTGCACGCTTGCTACTGCTACTGTGGTGCGCTAAGTTATACTGATGTAGCGCAGCTGTGATGTTCATGGTCAGTGTTCATGGTTAGTTTACATCAACCTCAGAGCACCAGCAGCAACAGCACACGTCAGCTCATCGCAGAAAATCTGCTGGAGTTTGCAACACAAATGATTGTAACTTATTTTATTATTTTCCTCATGCTGCACCACTATAACCTATCTTAGGATTCCCACACTTTAGTCCCTGACTAATTCATTAGAGTTAGAATTTAGGCTGAAATAAAGTTTGCATGTATCAATATTACCTCTGCCTTGTGTGTGTGTGTGTGTGTGTGTGTGTGTGTGTGTGTGTGTGTGTGTGTGTGTGTGTGTGTGTGTGTGT
>JAVDPK010017325.1:0-13451 GCA_034780415.1 Cichlasoma orientale | reverse complement strand
CTGTTCCTGTTTATTTGGCCTCTTTCTTTCTGCTCCACCTCATAAGCTCTGGCGTCTCACTAGTTCCCCAGTATTTGTATTTAAACAGTGTCATGCCTTTTGTTTTTCAGAAGTAAGCCCCTGGACTCTTTGAAGTGGGCGCCATGTTTGCACTGTGTGTGTTTAATTTGGAGCCCAGCTTGATGATATTAGTGTCAGGGTCAATTGCTGATTTCAGTTGGACTTTAGAGACTGCCTGGCTGGCGGTATGTAGGCATCATGTGCTGTTCAGTTCAAGATCTGGTCAAACCCATAGTCTTAGTAACAGTCACATACACATGGCAGCTCCTTCAGTTCCTCTGATCCCCGAACATGTGACAAGGCAGACATGGGACCTGGTTATCCTGCCGACTTCACAGACCTAAACCCAGCACGGTGGAAGTTGTTGCTCAGACCTCCCATGATGGAACCGCCGAAATCCCTCATCACCTTCTTCCTCCTTCCCTAATCATCAATACACCAGACCCTAGAGTCAGTGTTTTAGCTGTGCCTCAGTGAAATGGCTTTGCCATGTGCACAGAATGTGGAAGTGATACATTTGGACTTTCCCTTCTGCCTTTTATGTGGCTCTCAAAAAGCAGATGTGGGTAGAGATGGCTGGCTCTTATTTGACTCTTGCTTATTAAACCAATGATTTTGATCAGAAGGAAATGGAACTTCAAGCAAATGAATTCATAAACCTGAGACTTTAAAGGGTTTGCAACTTCTGACCAACAGGTGTTGGCAGTTGTGCCAAAAATGTAAGAGTACAGCAATCTTTATCCAACACAACTCATGCTATTATGTCTTTTTCTGCAAGTTTCATCTTTTTTTTCTGTCCTGAGACACTCTGACACACAGGCTCTGGTGTTCCTGAAACTCCCCCTGTTGCCGGACGATTGTCACTGTAACAGTCCCCGAGCTAAAAGCAAAACAGCAGTGCAGTCTTTGCATGTGACAAAGTCATAAAATGCAGACATTTGTGACAAGGACAAGCTCCCCTGAATTCTTTTTCATTGTTTGCTTGGGCTTGATTAAAGTTAAGTGGGACTGAGGGATCTTAGTGACTAGTTTTTAGCTCGTCCTCACCGCTGTGCTCTGCCAGCTTTACTTTGCTACAGGCGGTAAAAACTGGGCAGCCATTTGTCTTGCTGCACTTCACTATATCTCTGTTTTTATTAGGTGTGACTGACTTGTTAGCTGCCATCTAAAATGGGTTTCAAAAGACTTGTGCTTAGTTTTTTTTTTCTCATAAAAAGAGAAAACTGTGTGAGTATTGGATTCAGGACAGAAGCACGGATGTCGTCAACATGTGTTTATGTGCTTGCGTGTGTTCATAGCCAGCGCTGTCATGCGTATCCACTGATATAGCTCGGGCCAAAATAGAATTGCATACACCTCACATCGGTTTCCCAGTATGGAGATGATACTGACCATTATTGTGGCCAGTAAATTAGTAATTCAGTTATAAAGGCCAATTAATTTATAATGCAGTCATACAATGTATTTGAAATACTGGTTGGAGCCTTTCATTCCCAAATATAGAACAGATGAACTCCTCCAAGACAGTAAACAGTGACTGCTTGCTGCTCTATCCAAAGAGCCTCTTTACCTTTCTCAGCTTCTAGGCATCACTTCAACTAATAGCAGAGTGTCACATTTTTGGATGTTCAAAACTGCATCCAAAACATCCATTTATTTGTATAACTGTGTTACAGACTACTACTGCTGAACAAATTAATTACCTGTTATGTGTGGACTTCTACACTGTTTCTAAAAAACGATCTGAAAATTCTCATCCCGATGATCAGATTCGACACCATCAGAGAGGGATCAGTTTTTGCTTTGAGGCCAAAGGAAAGGGGCTCATTATCTGAGGCGAGAATCACAGAGTAGCTCCTGATGTGACTTTAGACTTTAGTTTTTGTTTCCGATGAATGTGATCAGTATGTCTTTTGAATCTTTTTTCAGAGATGGCACTTGCTCTATAATTATCTATAACTTGATGATTTGACAAATTATTATGACTTGATTACAGGCTCAGCATTTCAGGAGAGGTCAGATACTGAAATCTTGAAATTGTGGCAGCATTTTGATTTCTTTTTCGTTGCTTAGCATTCCAAACATGCGTACTACATGTGGCGAGCGCATATGACACATGACTTCCAGGTTTGAAGCCACAGATTGAGACTATTTTCAGTGACGCCAATTATTGAGAGTTGAGGGTATATTTTATTTGCTGTACGTGACTCGTTCATGAAGAGTCACAGTGGATGGTCAGTCTCCACCCGATGCTGTCAGAAATATTTGTGTCATTTAGTGTTGGGCCTAAGGCTGGGACAAACAAGGTCCCCAGCAGCTCTTCACTGTATCTGTGTACACTATACTGTATACTGCTTGCAGCTTTTTGTTATATTTTATGTTTTTCTTATTCATTTTGATATTTAGTCTGCACAAATATCTGGTGAGCCATAAAATGAATGAGAGTGCATATGACACATAACGGCCATGATCATTTTGAATAAATCTATGGTTATTATTATATTATAATAATAAGTACTACCCCTGAGCTGATTAGGTTCATTCCCTGGCTCCTCCAACCTGCATGCTGATCTATCCTTGGACAAGATACTCGACCCCGAGTTGCCCCTGATGCATCAATCGGAGTGTGAGTGTGTTAGGTTAAAAAAGTGCTTAGGCATAGAAAAAAGCACTTATATGAATGTGTAAATGGGTGAATGAGGTTTATAGTAAGAAAGCTCTTTGAGTAGGAAAACTCTGTATAAGTAAGTACCAGTCCATTTAGTTTTTAGTTTATTTCAATTCAATTTTATTTATTTTAATCACAACAAACAGTCACCTCAAGGCACTTTATACTGTAAGGTAAAGACCCTACAATAATTAAACTTGCTTTAGGAACAAAGAAAGCTTCTTATGAGTTAGGCTCTGATTCGAGTTTCTATTTATCACTCAAGGCACAGTTCTCCATAGAGACAGCACGCTAACAGAACGAATTAAATTTTAAATGAAAGGCTCCAAATTAATATGTTAAAAATAATTAAGTTTAGAATAATAATAATTCATCCAGCTTCTTCCACTTACTCAATTCAGGGTCACAGGGGCCTCGAGCCAATCCCAGCTATCATGGGGACAGGTCACCAGTCTGTCAAAGGGCTAACGCATTGAGACAGCCAACAACCTACTCTCACAGTTTAGAAACACCAATTAACCTAACACACCCATGCATGTCTTAAGGAACCAACTTGGATTCAAACCCAGGACCTTCTTGCTGTTAGGCAACAGCACTATCCACCACACCATCATGTCATGAACTAGTGCTGTGTGTAGTAGACAAGGACCCCAATGCAGGACTCGAGAGCCAGGGTTTAAACTCAAAGGTCCTCAGCTTTTTTGCTGGAAAATGCTGAATAAAACAGAGCTGGATGGGAGCCAGCAGAACAGGTTACAAAACTCACTAGATCACAAAACACGGACAGGGAGGCACACAGCAGGAGCATAGCCAGTGACAATGATGCAACGAGGAACAAGGGGAAGCACAGGCAACATAAACACAGAGGAATAACCAGGGAAGTGGAAACAGCTGGGCAGGAGCAACACAGGCAGGAATGGGAACCAGGAAAATGAAACGGGAAGAGAGAAAACAGGTAAACAGAAACACAGAAGTGACAAAGCTGGGAGTAAAACTAAATACAGAACACATGAGATAAGGGACAAAGACACAGAGGGACAAAACAGACACTGGAACACAGAGACGCAGGGATGACCAGAAGAATAATGGAAACAGGAACTCAGTACAAATAACTATAACTAAGAACACGATTCAGAAACTATAACAAACCAAGAATCTAAACTAGCAAACTAGAACACAGAAGAATTTCAAACAACAACTTCAAAAATCTCAAAACAATAGAACACTGGGCTAAAGGCCCAGGACCATGACGATAATCATTCATAAAATATTAAAGTTATATTGTATGTAATAGTTATTCCAAAAATATAAAAATGATTAAAAACATATTATGTTTACGTGTCTTTTCTCTCCTTTGAGCTGTTATGTTTCCAGAACAGGTGTGTCTCAAAGTTCATGATTCTGGTGATTCCAATCCGACTCCTATACCTTCTTACTCTATGATTAAATAAATAAAACACAAAGCTCCAACTATGGTCTCCTAACTGAAAAACCTGATCTTGCCTTGAGTACCTGCACTACATCATAAGGCAGACCTCCTTTTCAAATAGCATCCAATATTGCTTGTGCTAAGGGACAGAAAGAAAAAGCTTGCTTTGTGAATTTCCTGTGCATTTCCTCACAGTTCATAGCATTGTGGAATTAAACCAGTGTTAACATTATAAATTTTTTTTAATCTTTTTCATGGTTTCTAGGATTAACCATGTTTTAAAACAAAAACAGGTTTTGAGGTGTCAGAGCACCTCAAAACACCCATCTGTCAAGAGTGGGACGCTCAAAGGACAAGGGAAACTGTCCCATGTACACATAGATACACTGAGGGCAACCCAGGGAACAAGGCACAGCTGGGGAACAAGGCACAGGTGAAACTAATAGGATAACGACACGGGGAAGTAAAACCAAATGCAAAACACAAGACAAATGACTAACAATCTAAAACAGGAAATGGCTAAATAGGAAAATTCACACAACAGTAAACTAAACATGAGTCTGAGCTACAGCCACCGCTCGTACACACTGTAAATTCAACTAAGAACACACTAAAGCAAAGCACAAAGATGATATTGTAAACATATTGAGAATCAAACAGTCAAAAAACTCAAACCATGGGTCCCAAACCCAAGACCACGACAGACGTGGTCAAAAATGATTGAGGTATGATGACAATAACTGCTCCATATGTGGACAAATGAGGCCTTCTTATCTACACGCCCTCCAGAGCCCTCAGTTCCTCAGATATGAAAATGCTAATTGTGCCTAAAATTAGAGCTAAAACTCATGGAGGGGCATCTTTTAGTTATTATGCTCCACGTTTATGTAACAGTCTACCTGATGACCTGAGGGCTGCTGGGACTGTTGGGATTTTTAAAACCAAACTCAAGACCTTTTTTTAGCTTTTGAAGGTTTTTGTATCTGTCTATTAATTTATTATTTATTTCACTTTTCATTTATTTACTGATGTATTTTATTCCTTTTTTATTACACCTATAGTTTTTATTACTTCACTTTAGCTGCTTTTATAATTACGATATATGAATTACTTATTTTTATTCTTATTTATGTATTCTTAATACTTGATACTTAATACTTTCACTGTGCATTGTACTGTGTATAACTGTGCATGTGACAAATAAACCTTATCTTACCCTTTATCTTTTTTATTTCCAATGTTTCTATACATAATTTTTGTTAGGAGAACATTTTCCTCATTTTCCTGCTACAGTGCAGACTATAAGAGTGGGCCTGAGTGGGTGCCCAAATGTCTAGGTAGGGGTGTAGGGACAGAGAATTGATGAGAGGGTGTAGTAAAGGGGATGCATGCGTATATATATTTTTTTCTATTTTTAGCACTTTGAATTGCGTCTTTATTGTATGAAAAGTGCTATATTTGTTTTTATTTTTGATTTGATTTGCATGTGTGGAAAAGGATTTTAAATTCAATTCTAGACAATGAAAAGAAGCCCACGTAGGGGAAATAGGATCTGTCTTTCTGGTCCCTGTTAGCACACTTGCTGTAGAATTTTGGATTAACAGAAGACTTTTCAGTGAACTTTTATAACAGTCTGATAACAATAAATTATAACAGTCAAGGACAGAAGTAATAAATACATGAGCTAGTTTTTCAGCATCACTCTGAGACAGGATGTTTCTAATTTTAGGAATACTGCACAGATAAAAGGAAGCAGTCCTACATATTTGTTTATGAATATGCTGAAGGACACATCGTGGTCAAAATGACTCAAAGATTCCTCACAGTTCTGCTGGAGGCCAAGACAAAGTATCTGGTTTGACACAATGTATATAATGAGATTTTTTTTTATGGCCAAATACAATAACCTCAGTCTGAATTTATGAAAAGAAAATTACAGAACATCCAGACCTTTATGTTTTTAAGACATGCCTGTAGTTTAACTACGTCATTTGTGATAAATGTAATTGGTGTCATCCACATAGCAATGAAAATGTGTGAAAAATTTCTAACAAAATTACCCAAGGGATACATGTATAATGTAAAAAGCATTGGTCCCAGCACAAAACCCTGTGTAACTCCATCACTAACTATTGCATTTGAGGAGAACTCCTCATTTACATGCGCAAATTGGATCATATCAGATAGATGTGATTCAAACCACTGCAGCACGTCTTTTAATACCAACAGTGTATTTTAGTCTCTGTATTAAAATGTTATCGAATGCTGCACTGAAATGTAGCAACGCAAGCACAGAGATGAGTCCATTATCAAAGGCCATAAGAGGATCATTAGTAACCTTCACTAAACTCTAAACCTGACTGAAACTCTTCACATAAACCATTCCTCTGCAAATGATCGCAAATCTGAATGAACCCTTTCAAATTCTGAAATAAAAACAAGGTTGGAAATTGCACTTTAATTAGCTAAGACTGCTGGATCAAGTAAAGGCTTTTTAAGTAATGGCTTATTTACAGCCTGTGGTATGTAGCCTGCTAATAAAGGCAAAATGATAATATTAAAGAATTCTTGTCCAGAAACTTCTCTTTCTAGCAACTCCACTCCAGCGTGTAAATTATCCAGACAATGAATGCTTTTGAGGCCAGCACAGCTTTCATTTTGGAAATAGTTTTCAACCGGTTGAATCGGTGTGAAACTTTGCCAAATAATGTAGTTTTCTCTGGTCCCCTCCCCAATCAGGTCAGCAACGACATGTTTAGCCCCATTTTCTCCTTTAATCGCTGGCTGTCTGAGTGACTCAAACAATGTGGGCTTCATAGATAACTGGAAAACTTTCTGGGGAAAACCTGGTCTTGTTACGACAGACATCATCCACTCCACTTTGGATAGAGCAGTTCTCATTTCTAGAAATCTGGCAAAACTTATTAGGTCCCCAAAACGTGACTATTCAGGGTTGAGCCCATGAAGCAGAGTTGCCGTCTTACAGGCCTCTCTGCAGCTTCTCTCCTCCTGTCATCCTCCCAAAACCCCATAGAGACAGTACCTGCTCCCAAACCCCAAATAAACAATTTAAGCATAAAAATTAACAAAGAAAGAAGAATATAGCCTCCTCAACTGCACCAAAGAGTTAAATGTGGATTATTAAACATTAGGTCTTTCTCTTCCCTGTTAATAAATTATTTAATAATTGATCAACGTATTGATTTATTCTGCCTTACAGAGACCTGAATACAGTAGGATGAATGTCAGTTTAAATCAACACCCTGAGCCATACTGTCAGAATTCTCAAAGCACAGGTCGAGGAGGAGCAGTAGCAGCAGCAGCAACTGCAGTGTATAAATTATCCAGAGACCCAGACAAAGTTTTAATTCATGTGAAAGCCTGACTTTTAGCCTTGTACAGTTTATTTGAATCTTTTCAGTCAGGATTCAAAATTCATCACAGTACAGAAGCAGCGTTCGTGAAGGTTACGAGTGATCTTCTTAAGGCCTCTGACAGTGGACGCATCTCTGTGTTTGTCCTGCTACACCTCAGTCCAGCATTCGATCCTGTTGACCATAATATTTTATTACAGAGATTAGAGCATGCCATTAAAGGTAGTGTGCTGCAGCGCTTTAATCATTAGTTATTATTAATCTCTGACTTTTTTCCAAAGCATTTCTTTTGTCCTGTCTCCCTCCCCTCCACCCCTAACCGGTTGTGGCAGATGGCTGCTCCTCCCTGAGCCTGGCTCTGATGGAGGTTTCTTCCTGTGCCAAGTGCTTACTCACAGGGGTTAGGCGTTTTGACTGTTTTGATTGTTGGTTTTTTTTTTTCCTATATTATTGCAGTGTCTGTCTGTGTTCAGCAAGCTACCATTGCAGCTTTAAGTTTAAGGAAGTAAGTCAGACTAGGAACTCTAACTGGTGCATCTGTTGAAAGCTTTCAATAACATTAAATAAACTACATCCTTCATTAATCTAACTTGAGGTGAACAACCATTTTACACTGAAGTCATTCTCTATACATCTTTTTCTTGTGTACCACTGGATGATCCTCTGCCTTAGCTAACAAGAAACCAAAACAAGCTATTGGAGGTATTAAAAAATAACATCCTTAACTAAGCAGTTTCAGTCCAACATGACATGATTTAAACCTACAGATATTTTACTGGTCAGTCTCTCACTAGACTGGCAAAAGTAACACAATTCACTAAAAATTTTTAATTCATAAATCAGCCTGTTTATATCTGGATAGCAGGTGGTAATAAACAACACTTAAAAGTACTGTACATTGTCTTTGCTTCTAAAGAAGAAGCTGCATCACTCAAACTCCAGTTTGAGTACACTGTACGTCTGTGGAGCAGCTCAAAGTTTATCCAAGCTGGCGTGGGTGTATTTTACATATGTCTGAGCCTGGACAAGAGCTGAGGGGATCGTGTGTTTTTAGAAGAGCTGGCGGGTTTAGTCTCAGCATTGTGACTTGGCCCAGGCGTCCGTTCATCACGACATAGATGGTTAGTCTTTGCTAATCTCTTGTGTTCATCTCCTTGTCAGCCCAGTGTGTGGAGGCCAGGCCTTTTAATGCCATCAGAGCAAATGATTTCTTCTGGGTCAGATGCACAAAGTCCGCATAGTTTCTCTTGCTGTTCTTTTTAAACACATCCTCGAGGACTTGGCCATGATCAAAAGCCCATTTTCACGAAGTCCTGGATGTGCAACAGGCTTAGACTGTATTTGTAATTTGGGCTTAAAGAGCAGAGGGTGCAGATTCTGGCTGCTGTTTGATCTAGGACAGTAAAAGGTGCCCATTTCAATAGGAGCCTCTACTGTTTCCTACAGCTGTAATGAGTGACAAGATGAGGGTTGCCCAGTCTGGCTTCTCCAGCCACTTCATTAGCTGCCCCACAGCATTTGGCTTGCTCTGATTTAGCTCTATTCTGTTTGACATCTTTCAGTTTGTAATTTGTCTCGAGAGCAGCAGCACATAAGAGGATGTGCCATAACGCACAGTGTGTACATAGACTTCGCACATGCTATAATTTTCCCAAATCATGTTGCGATACATGCTGGGAAGCTACCAGGAGGCTGTGCAAATTATGCAATCCTCCTAGCCATGTATGACTCTTAACAAAGACCAGTTGTATTTGTAGTTACATTTTTTTTTCTCCAACCAAAGTGCTTAATTTTTAAAAGAAGTTTGTTAGTCCTGTACTTAACATCAATTCCAGAGTTGTTGTTGTTGTTTTTAACAGAAATCTAAGAACTTGTTTCTCTTCTAATCCCTTCATAAACATTTTGCTGCTCACTACCCATAAGTCTCTCTTGGAATTTGACAGACCTGGCAGAGCTTTGATGTACACTACGCATAAGATCAAACAAATCTGCTTTCACATAGCCCTTAACTATGAGAGATACTACACTCCACTGGTGAACAGGCCAGTCGGATTCTTTTGGTTATTGTATTATTTGTTCTGTGAGAATTACCAACCCCACAACAGGCAAAGCAATTTTTACTCCACCATGTTGGACTGCAGGTTTTATACACTTTTTTTAAATTATTATTATCCTGACTTGTTTCAGTTACTGTAGTGATGATCTGTTATTTGGCCCATGGTTTGTACAGAGTCTTGTTTGCTAAATGTTTAGACTTCCTTTGTCAGCAAAGACACTAGTTGCCATTTCTAACAGGACATTAATTTGACAAGAATAGCTTAAGGAAAAGTCTCTGGAGCTTGAAAAAGGCAACTGGACTTCTTTCAAGCTGCAGAGCCTACTATGACCTGGATGACTGAGAACCTACACAGGCAACTTAAGGAAAAGCTAACTTATTACCTTCCTTCTTTTCAAACATGCTTTGAAATGACATTTATTATTATTTTTATTATTGTTGTAATTATTGTTATTCCCCACTCGCCCTATGGGCAGTTTTTGTTTTGTCCTTCAACCTCGGGCCCGCTAACAGAGGCCTGGGAGCTTAAGAGTCCTGCACAGTATCTTAGCTGTTCCTAGGTCTGCGCTCTTCTGGACAGACATCTTGGATGTTGTCCCTGAAATCTGAAGGAGCCACTCTTCCAGTTTGGGGTCACTGCCCCAAGTGTTTTGATTACCACACGTACAGGAACCTGTGGTATTTATGGTACACTGTACATGCCGTGCAGGGGCGTGTCCTTCAATGATGATTTCTGTACTTGGTCCTATTCTATTTAGGGTTTCTGCAGCCTGAGGTATTCACTAAGCACATGATCAGTTGTGGCCATCTTCCTGATGTAGTCATAGATCTTTGTTGTTTCTTCTTGGATAGTGGTTCTGATATTCACTAGTCCTCGACTTCCTTCCTTACAATTAGCGTACAGTCTCAGGATGCTGGATTTGGGGTGAACCCCTCCATGAATGGAGGAACTTTCTTGCCTTGATGTTCAGTGGCTTCTGTCGCCTCCTTTGGCCAGCTTATTATCCCAGCGGGGTTTCTGACAACTGGCAGGGTGTAAGTGTTTATTGCTGTTGATCAGTTCTGACTGTCTTCCTGCTCATGTGTTGAGCCACGTGCCTGTTCATCTTAGCTGGTACAGGTATGATGCTGAGGCCGTTGGATGGGACTGGTCTATTCTGGGGTTCCTTGGGGATCAGGACAGCCCAGCCTTCCATCAGCTATTCCAGGTGCATCTCATCAACAGCAACAGTGTATAAGCAGCTGGATAGTGTAGTAGCAACACTACTGTCTTTGGAACAATAGGTTCAAATCCTGGCCAGGGCATGCATCTAGTAAGGGTCCCCAGGCTAGCGCTCGCCATGCTACCCAGGC
This sequence comes from Cichlasoma orientale, assembly GCA_034780415.1. Lineage (NCBI taxonomy): Eukaryota > Metazoa > Chordata > Actinopteri > Cichliformes > Cichlidae > Cichlasoma > Cichlasoma orientale. The sequence continues at coordinate 2,511 of JAVDPK010017325.1, read as the reverse complement.
CTACCTCGAAATATGAGCGATGTCACCCGGATTACCAAGGTCAAATGTTGAAGATGGCTAATGGAATAAAGATATGGACACAGCATATCCGTTTCCAGCAAAAGTGAACACAAGATGAGTGCGGATCATGCAAAAAACAACATGTTTAAGCCCTCCCTCATAGATGCTTCTTTTAACTCCTGGGCCAAGACTGTATTAGTCCTCTTAAAACATCTGTATATCAATAAAAAAAAATCTGCATTTTTCAAAGAGTAGAGATTAAAATATAAAATCCCTAATTCACACTTCTTTAAGCATCTGCAGCTTCGTAGTTTTGTTTCTTCTCGTTCAGCTCACTTCCTATCCTTACCACCTAGCTCTCTCCTGGACACTGTTTTAGAGCTCAACCCCCTTTTTAAAGGATCAATTGGCAAAATCTATACTGTTTATTCCGTATAATGACAAACCCCTGCTGCAGTTAAACAAACAATGGGAAGAGGACTTAAATTTAAAACTCCCCGAGATCATATGGCACTCTGCAATAGAAAAAATACACTCTTCTTCAGGTTGTTTAAAACACAAAGTTATACAAGATTATGAATAGATTACATTGGTCCATCGCAAGATTGGATAAATTTACACCAAAGATAGACTGTGCTCGCTGTGGATCATCACCAGCGTCTTTAACTCATATGCTTTGGCTCTGTCCAAAACTAAGAGACTTCTGGCTTTCAATCTTCAAATTTATTTGGCTGCATTAGGATTAACTATAGAACCTCTTGCCTTTATAGGAATATCTGGAGTGGTACCACTAGAACTTAATTTTAGATTGTGCAGAAAAAATATGATACCATTTGCCACCCTATTAGCAAGGAGACTCATACTACTCAAATAAAAAGATACATTTCCTCCAACTTTTGCTTCATGGGTTAGAGATCTTATGCATCATTTAACTCAGGAAAAAATTTGCTATGCTGTAAGAGATTGTGCACATAACTTTTACATTACCTGGCGACCAATTCTGAATCACGTGAAAGAAATGGCCCCTCTAGACATCTCTGGTTCATAGAACCTGTCCTGCCCCCACCCTTTTTTTCTGTTTAGTGTATGTTTGTTATAAATAATGTGTATACATATACATTTGCATAGTGATCTGATTACTTGCCCATTATATCCCTCTGTTTGTTTGTTTTTGTTTTTAAAGAAGATGTTATGCTCATAATTTCTCTGCAATTTCTGAATGAATATTGTTTGTTTATTGTCATCTTGGTGTACCTGGGTAGGGGTATGTTTGGGGTGGAACCTGGGAAAAATTATAATCTGTATTTCAAAGTAATTTCATGTGTATTTAAAAAACAAATAAAGAAACTTTGAACAAAAACAACAAAAAGATGAGAATAGCAAACTGTTGGAATGCTACTACATATGTGACATGAAGAGGAGACCTATGGAATCTAACATTTAGACTAACATCAAAACAACCAGTTGTTCCAGCGTCGGCAACAAGCAGCTGCTATCACAGCTAGAGATTGATGAGGTACAAGATAAATGCTAGGGCAAAGGGGAGCCAGGATGCCCACATCCCCACACAGGACAAGCACAGATATGAGTCCACTGTCAGAGGCCATAAGAAGATCATTTGTAACCTTCACTAATGCTGTTTATGTACTGTGATGAATTCTGAATCCTGACTGAAACTTTTCAAATAAAGCATTCCTCTGCAGATGATCAGTTAGCTGTTTTAATCTTTTTTTAAGATAAAAATAAGGTTGGAGATTGGCCTATGATTACCTAAGACAGCTGGGTCAAGTGATGACTTTTTAAGTAATGACTGAATTAATGCCACCTTAAAGGCCTGTGGTACATAGCCCATTAACAGAGATAGAGTGATCATAATTAAGATTGAAGCATTAATTAATGGCGGGACTTCTTTGAGCAGTCTGCCTTTTTATCATATTTTCTATTGCTGTTATGTGTTAATCATCATTTCTAGTTTGAAAGTCTACTAGAAGATGTGAACGCAGCATTATGGACAACCCCTGCTGTGACCTATACCTTGAGATGCCTGGCTATAAGATTAACGACAGCCACAAGTAGCAGTGCCCTCCACGGAAACGAAAACTAGAGGCAAAGATCAAGACAGCACAAAGGGAAGTTAGCCAACAATCAGTGCTGCAGAAAGGTGTGATAAAGAGAGGGGTGCCTAAGAAGTACAAGTATACCTGAGGCCTTAGGAACTGTCAAGCAACGACCCACAGCCTTGGCTAACTGCTTGAAGAGGTACATACAAGCAGGGAACAGAGACATAGAAGCCAGGAGAATAAACCAGACGTTCTCCACTGAACCATCCAAGGTGTACTCATAGTGGCAGAGGAACAATATGAGAACAGCACCCCCAGCAAGGCTGGAGACGACCTGTACAGGGTGTACCGTGCCTCTCGCCCTATGACAGCTAGGATAGGCTCCAGCCCCACGTGACCCTGAACAGGATAAGTGAAAGAGAATGGATGCATGGATGAATATACTGTCTCA
>JAVDPK010017324.1:0-13464 GCA_034780415.1 Cichlasoma orientale | reverse complement strand
CTGTTTGTTTTTGAATTTTTATGCTTAAATAGTTTTTTGCTGATTTTAGGTTTGTTTTTTGGTGGTCTGGGAGCAGGGACCATCTCTATGGGGATGGGGTTTTGGGGGGATGGCAAGAGGAGTGAAGCAGCAGAGAGGAGTGTAAGACTTGTTGGGGTTTTTTTTTTTACTCAATGAAAAAAATGGCAAATGTTTAAAAGTCAACCACAAGAAATGAATTAATAAACAGTGGCTGAAGCAAATAAATGACAAATAAATAAATACATTAGGCATTAACTTTTCAGTCTCACAAAAGGAGAATATGTTTATCTTATTTATGACCTTCTCAGTCTCGGAGAAGAATAGGTTTATTTTATCCTTAAAGGTTTTGCCAAAATATGTACATCTGTGTCTAAGGAGGGAAGGGTGTGTGTAGGTCATCGTGCCCTGTTGCTAAGGAGAATAAAACTGCCAGTCATGATTAGGAACATGTGAGCAAGGCGTGTCTTTCTTTTATGGAAGCTTTTATTGTTGATTGGAGAAGCTTGTGCCATGATGCTGGAACCAACAACTGGACGAGCCAATCTGAGAAGGCCAAGTCTAAACCACGGCTCTCTCCATTTGTTTTTGAATTGATAAAACGTCACTAAAAAATGTTTTGGTTTGTGAGGAATATTGGGCTCTCTCTAGGCAGAGGGCCTCTGCATGATCATTCGTGTGTGAAATTTCCTGATGCTTCAATATATTAAATGTCTTAATTTTTTAATTAAAGTGTTTCAGGTGTCTTCCTTCACAAACAAACAAACACATCATAACAACTGCAACTCTGCTTCCTGGTCTCAACCCTGGGCAGTCACGATTTAGGAGGGTTAATAAATTTGGCCAGATTTCTAGAAATGAGAGCTGCTCCATCCAAAGTAGGATGGATGCTGTCTCTCCTAACAAGATAAGATTTCTCCCAGAAATTTTCCAAATTATCTATACAAGCCTACATCATTTTTTGACCACCATTCAGTCAGCAATTGGACCAGAGAAAACTACAGAGTCCGACACTGTTTTGGCAAAGTCACACATTGACTCAATTATGGTGACCTCCGACTTATGCAAGTAGGTGTCAATACTGCCAATGTCAGTTATAATTTTACCAAATCTACGTTTAGCCTTAGCCAGGTGTTCACATCTCCCATGTTTCCTGCTCTGGCCCCTGGAAGACAATCACCTACAGTCATCACACAGTCACCGGATCTCAGTCCAATAGAGTGCCTTTAGGGTTTGGTGGAATGGGTGATTCACATCATGGATGTGCAGTCAACAAATCTGAAGCAATATGTCATGTCAATATTGACTAAAATCTCAGGAATATTTCCAACACCTTGTTGAATCCATGCCACAGAGAATTAAGGCAGTTCTGAAGGCAAAAGGAGCTCCATACCAGTACTATCAAGGTGTACTGTACCTAACAAAGTGGCTGGTGAGTGTAAATGACAGGTATCAATGTTCTTATCCAACTTGCTGCAAAAAAAAGAGGAAAAAAAAGCACATTTTCCAGCATGTTAAATTTCTTTACAAGGCAAATGGTACCTGAAGAATGCGGTCAAAAGGTTTCAACCCCGCCTGGTCAGCTGGGCCATCTGGCCGGATCATGTTCACGTAGACACCCTTTTCCAGGAGCCCGTCTGACACACTGAAACCAAAGTCACGGCTGTCACGATCCTTTCTTACAATCACCTATAAACAGAGGGGACATTACAGTCACAGATAATACAGTCTTGAACACACTGAGGGGTTTATGTTTAAAAATTTTTTTTTAAAAAAATCAAGTGAACAAAAATATAAAGTCATCCAAGGTGAGTCAGAGGTAATACCCTCTCCCATTAACAGGAGCCATTTTCCAGATCTGACATCAAAGCTGACATTCACTGGTTGAGTCATAGGCTGATTTGGACATTTCCCCTTTAACAACATGTTTAAATTAAAGAGGAATTATTTTTCAAAATATTTTGATATGCCTTGCAAAGATGAGATCTCAGTTTTGTGTCTATACATAATGCTAAACTAAGCAAGCAGACACCTAGCAGTAGCTTAAGAAAGGAAACTAGGTTGAACAGCTGACCATACACTAGTCTTTTATTGTATCCACTCCCTGTGTCAAGGCTACACAATCACATTGCCTACAGCCACATGCTTCTTTATTTGTTTTTCTTTGAATTTTCATGTTCCCTAAAACAAGGTCAGCAGCTTTAACCACAACCAAATAAGAAGGTTTAAGCTGGTACGTGAGGATTTTCCATGATATCACGTAGGTTGTGTCAACTAGAAATATAAGTTTCCACACTGTGGGACTCTATTTCCCTCTGTCACGGTGAGATGCACAGATACCAGCTAGTCAACTAGCCTTCTCAGTGGGCATGTAGTAACTAGTCTAGTTACACTGCACTGAGTGTAGGAATGAGTCACGTAAGAGTATGTATTACTTCATAACTCCTGGAATCCCTCAGCACTCGCTTTTTTGCCATGTTCATCAAGTGTGCGTGCACTAAGTGTTTCACTACAGCTCAAGATTAGAACCAGAGTGGAACTGAAAAGCACATATGATGATCGCAATGTGGGTGTTTTTTTTGTATAAGTGGAAATAATGCCCTTACAGTAAGATAATGTATTTAAGCTAGATGCTTTTATTTACTTAAATTTAGTTTTCCTGATTAAGTACAGACTCTCAGGACTATTAATGCTTAAAGTTCCAATCATTTGACAGCATTTTTAAAACCTTTTCCCCCCCCAGTTATGTTGTGTTTAGACTTGGATTTTTTGTGACTGTGTAATCTCCAAAGTTCGAGCAGCCAACAACAGCTAAACAAGTTTCAGCTCATTTCTTTAAACATACAACCCCAATTGTGAAACTGTTGCGACGCTGAGTAAACGGTCAACAAAAGCAGAATGCAATGATTTGCAAATCTCATAAACCCATATTTTATTTACAATAGGCTACATAAAAACATTTTACCATTTCACGAAAATTAGCGCATGTTGAATTTGATGGCAGCAACACATCTTAAGTCAGGATGGGACAAGAAAGTCTAGAAAAGTAAGTAGTGCTGAAAAAAAAATACATTTTAGAGCCAATTAGGTTGAACTGTGTGATGTGATGACTGAACAGTGGTTGCTGCGCCATCTACAAATCTAAGTTAAAGCTTTGTCATGGAAAGAAGCAGCCAAATGTGAACATGATCCACAAACGCCACCATCTTTTCTGGGCCAAAGCTCATTTAAAGTGGACTGAGGCAAAGTGGAAAACTGTTCAGACAGACAAAATCTGACAGTCTTTCTGGAAATCACATCCTCTGGACTAAAGAGGAGGGGGACCCTCCAGCTTGCTATATCACTGCTCATTCAAAAGCCTCCATCTCTGATGGTATCGGGGTTCATTGGTGCTTATGGAATTTGCAGCTTGCACATCTGAAAAGGTATCATCAGTGCTGAAAAGTATATACAGGTTTTAGAGCAACAGATACTCCCATCCAGATGATGTCTTTTCAGGGAGGGCTTTGCATATTTCAGTAAGACAATGTTAAACTACGTGCTGCAGCTATTACATCAGCATGGCTTCATAGTAGAAGAGTCTGAACTGGCCTGCCTGCAGTCCAGACCTTTCATGAACTGAAAACATGTGATCCATTATGAAATAAAAAAAATATATCAAAGATGACCCAGGACTCTAGAATTCAATATCACACATGAATGGGACAACATTACTCTCCCAAATAAATCCACCAGCTGATGATCTCAATTTCCAGATGTTTACAGACTGTTAAAAGAGCAGCGGATGCTACACAGTAGTAAACTCGGCCCTGTCCCAACTCTGAGACACATTGCTGATATCAAATTCAAAATGACACCACCACTCCCACCCCCTGAAAATGGTACATTTTCTCAGTTCAAACATTAGCACTTTTTTCTGTGCCGTAAGCTCACCAGTTTCAGTTTGTAGTTCGGCTTCTGTTGCTGTAATGTTGACCAGTCATGTTTGAGCAGGCCTTGAAACCTCTGGGTATAGCTAATTTAGCTATAAAATATTTTTGATGCATTTTTCTGTTTTTGACAAAATATAGTCAATAGTCTTGAAATGGTTATCCATTAGATACTATACCAATATCCTTCTTATACTGGAAGATTTTTTATGGTCAGAAATTTTGATTTAAATAAAGATTAAAAAACCCGGAAGATTAAAAACATTACTGAGTCTGGGAAAAGAGATCATTATCATTCTATCTGTATGTTTTTAAAAATCAATATAGTAGTGTATAGCAGGGTCAAGCATAGGAATAAAGTAGGTCACATATTAACTTACCACAATAATTATTAACTTAGGTATTAATTTTTAGCTTATGTTCTTATCAAGTATTATGTTGTAAAAGGACAAAGTTTAGCCTGGAGGCCACTGTATGCAACCTGAAATTATTGTATTTTTATTTATTTTTTTAAAAAGCTTGATAAATGAAATTTTAAATGAAATTATTTCGTGATTTTTCCCCCACCTTATGCAGTGCCAGGGCTGTAGGGAACAAACTTTCAGCGGGGTCCCCTTTGACCCTGGATGATACGTCTCCGGCTCCAGTCGACATGTTCAGGCTGCTTTTGTTTTTACTTTCTCCATGGCTTCCTTCCCTCTTGATTGGACTTATTTCAGAGGGGAACACTGAGTCTTCATTCGTTTTGGTCTCATCTAAGTACAGACTAAGAGCACTACCTGTCATGGATGCCTGAAAGACAAATCAGAGGAATTATTAGAGCATTTTTGCTTTAAAAAGGAAGACAGACTTCCATTTAGAACACACTCATACAGCATACGCAGATTAGAGGCCAAGGCACTATGCAAAAGCCTTCCTCAGTCAGCGTGGCAGCAGGTGCCCAGCTTGTCTTGTCAGGTTTAATAACAGATTATGGCGATGATGGTTATCATAATGCTTTATCTGGCATGTTAATTTAGGCCAGCGTACAGAAGTAGGACGAAGCTTGAGAGGAAACCAAAACAGGAGGGGGGGGTGCCGATAACAGGCAGGCCTACCTCCAGCTCCCTGAGAATCTCTGACTGGCCGCAGGTCTCGAGGTCCTGCAGAGCCTGGGACCAGAAGCTGTCTTCCTGGTTCAGGGTGCCATGGCAACGAGGGGGGCTGACAAATCTATGACAACGCAGGAACCAAAACATGAGAGCAGCCCTGCAGTCTGGAGGCTGGTGCTGCGTACAAAGGCAGCATGGGAAATGCAGTTTTTTGGGGCTGCAAAGTTGAAGAGTCCTTCTGAGAATCTCTCAGGACCACAGTGAGGGTTTACTGTAAAATCTTTCACTTGTAACAGCTCAAATGCCGTGGGAGTCCATTAGATTAAGATAAAGCCTTCAAGGAGTTCAAATTTACAAAAGTGATGTCACCCCCCCCCAAAAAAAGCAGGAAATTTAAAGCACATGACACAAAAGTTCAGGGGGGGGGGGAAAAAAAGAAGTGTGACGAGACATAAGGCTGATCCTTGGGCCCTTTGGATGTTTTTCTGAGAAGACTTTTTTGTGTGTGGACAAGGGGTGACAGAAAAAGATGTACACATGTGAAACACCAAAGAGCTTGTGGGCAGTTAGTAAAGCAGATGAGAGAGAGAATACCTGAGAAAGAAGAGAAAAGGACAGTTTGGAAAAGCACAAAAACATGAAGGCATACAACAAAAAAAAACGACAAGAAAATAATTCAGAATGCACTTTTGTTTTGTTTTTTTTCCCCCAATGACCCCAACGAGCAGGGAAAGGAAACATCACAGCAGAGTTTGCTTATGCAAAGTATTATTTAAATTAAAGAAATTGAAATCAAGAAAACCACTTAAAGCTACACTGACAGGGATGTTGGAGACAAGAAGCCACAAAGGTGTGTTCAAGCAGGTACGACAGAACGACTGCATTTGTTTAACAGATGAAGTGGAGTTTTTTTCCCCTTATGTTATAGATTAATATTTATTGAGCTACAACTCGACAAACTGCAGATGAATCACAACACCAGGCCTCACAGATTCATCCTCTTAATAATTTCAATGATTTGCAACTGAAAGTGTCTATTGACTGTCAGTTATTAAATCATTTTACATGAGAAGTTTAGTAGAACCATGTTTAATGCAGTCACTGCTCTTTGCATGGTTTTGAAATCTTCAAGTCTTCATCTGCACCAGGATCATCCTCGCTCAGACATATTCACATAATCTAACATTTCATTAATTTAACCAGACAACATATGAAGTGATTATTTTACTGCAGCTTTCCAGACCTGTCAGTGCAGTGGAACAGTTTGGCATCTGTCTAATGTGTGCTCAGTCACACGTGTGTGCACAATGTGTAGATTTTGACTCCCCTCCGCTCTGAGTGCACAGTTTGAATGTGAGGGCATCTCATCCTTAACATCTTCAAACCTATAAGCTTTTATACAGACCGGATGAAAAGGCACTATGAACCCGAGATTCAGAGTTCGAGCGATTTTGCTTTCTGGAAACCTGAGTTCGCACTAAACTAAATGTCTGGGGTGGACCTCAGGACTCTGCACTTACCCAGGTATCTTGTCCCACTCATCCTCTGTGAATCTCCCATCATACATTGCTGTGTGGTGGACTAGACCTGCAGAACTGGAACTGGTTTGACTCCTGGGCTTTGTGCGCCTCCAATCATTTGTATTGAACAGTATATCAGATGCTTTGTGGAGATATGTCCCTATAAGAAGAAAAAGAAAAAAGAAAAATCTCATTCGATGTGCAGGGGAAAAATGATTTCCTTGTAGGCAGCTCATGAACAGTGGACTTCACCTTGGCTACTGTAACCTGCATCAAACCCTGAGCTATCCCAGGAGCTCATGGCAGAGTCTATACTGGGCACAGTGGCAGAGTAGAGCTCTGAGTGTTTACTGGTCTTCTGGGAGTCTGTCAGGTCATCCTCTGTGTCACTCAAAAACCCAGCTTCTCTGTCTAAAGTCCGCCGGCCATCAAACTCTGAGAACAAACGGTGAGATGGAATTAAACGAGGAAGAAATGCACTCCTGTTTTTCACAACACCCAAGTAAAAACACTGTAAAACTTCCACAAGGGCAATGCTCATTTTTGTCGTCTGTGCCCCTCTTATCTCTTAATTACTTCTTTTACAAGGTGTTTTATGTTTTGAAAAGAGGAATTTGCTTCATCATAAGTGACTTTAAAAAAGTCCAACAGTCAAACAACAAGAATTTTTACTTGAATGTGAATTTTAACATTGTGCAATAATGCAGATAGTTTCTGGTTTTTTTCCCTTTGCCTTTTTTTGGCCTTAATTCTGCACCTGTATTTGAAAGATGTTTTTCCACTAAGAGCACTTTAAAAAAAAAAAAAAAAAAAAAAAAAAAATCAAACAAAGGAAAAAAAAAAATACCACCGGCTTGTTTCTTGATCTTGAGGGTGACTGACTCCCCGGCCATCTGCAGGAGATGAATGGCCTCGCTCAGCGGCTTTCCTTTCAGGCTGACACCATTGATGGCTAGGACTCGGTCCCCTATATGGATGGCTCCGGTCCTGCAGGGTTAGAAGAGCAGATGAAGCGGAGCTATACCAGACAGTACCAACAGGGCAGGCCAGGAGAGCTGTCAGGCTGCCAGCATGCTGACCCAGGCAGAAACAAAGAGGCATCTTTGTTACAGGAAAAGACTAGCCAGTCATTGTTTACTGCCTCATTTATTTGGAAAAAGAAAATAGCACACCCAAGAGTTGAACTGCCTTAAGGTTAATGTGTCACCATTTTCTTGAACTACTACCTTGAACCCCGCCCGTGACTCCTGTCACGCCCTGCCCTTCACTCACCTCTCAGCCAGGCCTTTCTTGGTGAGGCCAGAAATGACGATGGGATCAAAGGGCTCCTCTGTGCCAGAAATGGTAATGCCCAGTGGGCCGTTATATCTCTTCAGCTCAACTGTGTAGATTATGGAGCCTGACATTTCCAACTCATCTACAGTATGCAAAGACAGAGGATAACATGCACTCAAGATATGAAACCTTATGATAAATTGTTAAAATAGAGATTTGACTAATAGGAACTATCTGCATAAAAACAGGAACATTTAAGCATCAGAGCGATTTAGTACTTATGTAGGAGAATGGCTGACGTGAGGGTTACATTAATGTATAATATTAGATCGTTATACTGGTGAATTGTTTTACACTTATGTCCACAGTTTGCTAGTTCGTCCAGCGTAGAGCCGCAACAATTAATCGCTTCAGAATTGTTTTGATTTTGCTGGTCATCTGAAACTGGAATACTTTGATATTAAACTTAAAACATAACTTCAGAGCGTGTCAATACTGGCTCTGGAAATATGAGATACACACTTTTTTTTCCAGACATGCGGTCTCCCAGAAATGTTTTTGCTCCTGAAGTAAAAATATATTTTGTGTTTGTTTTTAAATCTAGCATGACATCAATCCAGAATTTTGTAAGTAACAACTAATGATCCATGGAATTGTGACTCATTGAGATTTAGAAAAAATTTTAAATTAAAAATACATTAAAAAAATAAATAAAAAAAAAGATTTCTGACGTGAACCAATAAAATGAAAAGATTTAGATAACTAGACTGAGGAAGACCAATGTTTTTTTCCTTTTTGCACAACCTCTGCCTGGAAGGCCATGACCTTCACTGAGGCACCTCTTCACAGGTGACATTTCACTGTCTGGTAATTTTCATTGTTATAATAGAAACAAGTCTGCTCCTCATTTCAAAGTGACCCCAAACACTTGAGCGGTTGGGTGCATGAAACAAAGAATAAACTGACCTTTAAAACAGCAGATCAGGAATGTAAAGAATAGTTAGGCGCAGTAGCAGTGTACTGGTTCACACAGTGGGTTCAGACCTCTTTTTCTAGGATTCACATAAACTGAAGCACTTATCAGAACATTAACAGTATTAAAAAACTGACTTTTTTATAGTCTTTATCTTGATCTATACTGTACATAGTGTATACAATTTTTTAGTTTATTTTGTACATATTTTGTATCATATTTTCTTATTTATTTATTATTTTTTTATCTTCTGATATTTCCTTGTATCTGTTACTGCTACTACATCAAAATTTCCCCATGGTGGGACAAATAAAGGGATTTTCTATTCTATTCTAATTAGACATTCAAGCATTATTTTCATGTAAAAGTTAAACTGAAACCACCTGAGAAGTTTAGTTTTGGTGGGACCAAAAACCAGGGCCCTTAAGCCAAACAGGTTGGGATCATCTGGTTTAATCTTTGACAATGCAATATCTTTTAAGTGATTCATGTACCAATGTTGTCCTCATCTTTCTGGATTCGGAGTTTGACCATATCTTCCGCTTGTTCCAGGACGTGCATTGCGTCCTCCATTGTGCAGTTCTCCAGACGTACGGAGTCGATGGCCAGCAGCCTGTCTCCAGGCTCCAGAGTGCCTGTTCTACCGGACACAAGAGCAAGAGGATCACAACTATTAACTGGGACCAGAGAGCCGCTCCTCCTGACTCACCATTAGAATCCTATTAGCTTCATGTCTCAGTGGGATCCTTGGGGGTGACCGTAACCTCACCCTCAGCCTACTCAACACTGAGCCCTTCTGCAATGTAGCTGCTGTGCCCTACTGATCCAGTTTTTATAGCTCAATCCAATTAGGCTTTTGTTATACAGTGGATGGACAAAATTTAATTTTGTTCATGAATAATCCCACCTAAGCCCAGAAAACCTAGATCACCCTGAAGTGTAAAGTGCTGAGAAAGATTGTCCTGCTAATGTGAGCTGCATCAGAGATGGCACAGAAGAGTGTTTTACTTATGGTTTTTAAAAAAAAAAAAAAAAAAAAAAGGGAAAAAAAAAAAAAAAAACAACAGTGTTGAGAGCTGGCGCAACAAAGCATTCAACATTATGAGCTCAGTGTGATAATAGGACGTACCTGTGTGCTATGCTTCCTTTCCTGATGTCAGAGATGATGAGGGGCTTGCCAGGTTTTTTACTTGCTGTTAAAAACAGAATATTTTTTATTATTTCAGGCAGTGAGATAAGGATAACACCAGTTTCACTAACAAAAAAAAAAAAAAAAAAAAGATACCCAGCTTCCCTTTCTTTTTGTTGCCCTGCTAATTTTTGGCTTTGTCTTTGTGGTTTTTTAGAGGTAGTTAGAGCAGAAAGGGTAGTGATGAATGTTGGTACAGGGCTGTATTATTAGGAGGTAATGAGGTATAAGCTTCATGCTTTTTTTTGGAAGCCCGAGTTTTATGGATCACAGAACATTGATTCAAGGGAGATTTACAACTTAAATGTTTGAGCAACACTGCCCCCTTCTGGGTGCCTTACTAGCAAACTCACCACTGATGGTGATGCCCAGCTCCATTCCTCTCCGTTTGGGGAGTTTCACGTGGAAGGTGCCACTGCTGGGAACCACTGACTCTAATTGAGATTTAGAATGAAGTTTAAAAAAAATGGAAAGCAGAAAGGCTTACATGTACGAGATTTCAAAAATATGAAGAAGTTCCTGCGCAATACCTGCAACATCAAACTCAATCTCCAGTGTGACCTTGTTAGCCAGAGCAGAGTCTCTGAGCAGCTGATGAGCTTCCTCCAAAGTGCCATCTTCAGTTGGGATCCCATTAATGGACAACAGTCTGTCGCCAACCTGCAACAGCCCGCACCTTCATGCAGAAAAACACACAAAAATGAAAAGAATAGGTTTTAATTTCTCTTTTTTTTCCCTTTTTAAGTAAACCATTAACTGTTCAGTCTCAAAATGTTAAAAGAAAAAAATGGGTCAAGTGTGCCATCTTTGGCTCGTTCGTTTTGTTGATTTTAAACCAGAAAAACATGAATTACAAATTGCCAGCTTCTTATAAAACTAATACAGTCCTGAAATAAATCCTCCTTTCATGAAAATTATAATGTTGAGTTTGTTTGTTTTTTTTTTGTTTGTTTTTTTAAAAAAAAAAGAAAATGTATTTCCAAAGGAAAGATTTTTCAAACAGGAGCTAATCTCATTTCAAGCTACAGATCTTGCTTAGAGTTGGATGGCAGACGATTTTCTCTAACTTAATGAAGAGAAAACAGAAGTCCTCATTTGTGCCCCTGACAGATTTGTGCCAAAGGTCATGGGAACTCCAGGTCCCCCTGTCACATTCTCTCTCAGGAAACCTTGGGGTAACTTTTGGTTCGGGCTTCACTTTGGATGCTCACATTAAATCTCTGGTTTGCGCTTCCTTTTATCACTTAAAAAAAAAAAAAAAAAAACATTGCCAACTTGAGTTCCATTGGGGCATGCTTTAAGATGGAAATTATTCATCTTTTATTTCATCACCATCTGGATTATTGGAATTCATTGTTTACTCATCTTAATACTTCCTTGAAAGGTTGTTCAGAGTACAGCTGCGAGGCTTCTGACTAAGTCTTCCAAGTACACTTTAAGATTCTGGTGTTGACTTTAAGAGCTCTGCATGGACAAGCAGCGTACATAAGTGAACTTTTACATCCATACGTTTACGTTTTGTATCGTTTTATAAATGATTACAGATATTGATTCAAGTTTATCATCATCTTAGAAGACGTTCTGGAACTGTATTGCAGTATGCCATTTCTACTGCATTGCCCCATTTATATGAGTGAGTGCAGGTTACAGAAACACCACTCTGTATAATACAATAATCATAAGAATCCCAAACCTAACAAATAGCTGAAAAATCTAAAGCATCCAACTTATTTAGAAAGCTTTTCTGCACTTCAAAGCACACGCAGATTCCAGGAGATGAAATCAAATAATCAGTTAACCAATTGTGTCAGCATCAATCTTAACACTACATTTCCATCGTCAACATAAGCAAGGCATGTTTGGGATTCTGGCGAGCCACACTGTGTCATCAGCTTTAACACCACATGTGACACAGTGTGAATGTTTAAAATGCCATCTATAACATGAAATGCAGCCCGAGGCTTGACATGAACACATTCACAAACTGACCTTTTGTGAACGTAAAAAAAAAATTACTTCAGCAAGGAAATGTGTATAAAAGGAGAAAAATCACCCCAAAAAAGAAAAAAAATAATAAAAAAATAAATCACATTTAAGTCGTGAGTTCAAACACAGAAGCCCTGTCAGCTAATATTAATTCACTAACCACCCCTGCTCATTAACCTTGTGCGGAGGCTGAGACACCAACATCACAGTCAGATGCTGTACTTGAGTCACTCCTGTCCAACTGCTGCTGGACTAATCATGTTACAACACCCAGGGGAGGCGGCCCTGCACCGCCAGCAGACATCATCATTAATCTTGCACCACAACAACAATAGATAGACCTACTACACATTTGAGCTGTGTGTTAATTAGACTGCAACATGTAGTCTTGATTAGTACAATACACATAGTTCTAATATACGGAGCATTTTATAATTAGAGAATGTTTGGACCAAAATCAAATTTACATATTTTTACCCTGATCTTTAATGCTTTTATCCATCTAGTTTGCTTTTGGAGATGCCAGCTGTAGAGATGTCCGCCTTCTCTTGAATCTAATAGAACTAAATAGCGCTTTTCTTGTGGGGAGGCGGTTTCTCAAGGAAGCATTTTCTTTCCTCTGAACTACAACCAAAATTTATCAATCTGCCACAGGACTGAAAACACCTGAATTGAAAGAATAACGGTTGCGTCCCAATACTTTTGTTCATATAATGTAGATGAAAACAGCCGTTGATTTTCCTCTTTAAAATTAAGCAATATTTACTTGTAGTTTATATACTGCATGTGCAAGAGTATACAGCCTTGCTAGCAACCTTATGAGAATGTGCCAGCTTGTAGTGCAGTTTTCACAGGTATCTGCTGAAATGTTGACCTCAGGAATTGAGTAAATTCATGTTTACATGTTTTAAAAAGTGTTCATTAAAGTCACTACAGTCTGCCCCACAGTTAAGACATTTCACTAAAAAACTCACAAATCTTAGGTGGTGTTCTAAGAAATTTCAATCCAGTTAAAGAATACTTTATCTGGGAACCATGCACTGTCTGCTCCCATGAGATTTCAGTCTGGACCAAAGGTGTAGGCCAGCTAGCCAACATTTCTGTCCCTGTAGAGCCAAACGACAACCAGCTAAGCTGTTAAAATTATATGAATGTCTGAGGGGGAATAAATAAAGAAAAAGCAACTTGGCAGTGGATGTGTGTGTTTTCCTGCTATCGATCATCTTGACTTGTGGGTGGGAATTACATCTTAGACAAATGAAGCACAGATGTTTCTGCCTCAAGAAGAAATACTTACTGGCTTTGTCAGATATCAGAAAATCACTCACCAGACCCAGAAACTGTTTTTCATAGCAGTTTTCATGGAGTAGCAATTCAGTATGCTGCACAGAACAGCAGCAAAAATAACAACAGAAGCAATAAAAATATAGGGGACACAAAACACATTAAAGTGCACTTATACCCCCCCCCCCCACACCGCCCC
>JAVDPK010017323.1:0-13469 GCA_034780415.1 Cichlasoma orientale | reverse complement strand
ACACACACACACACACACACACACACACACACACACACACACACACACACACACACACACACACACACACATTTGTAATGCAGCTCATCTTAAAAGAAAGATCAACTGCATCAGCAGAACAGCAAAGGAAAAATGTTGGATTCTTGTAAATATGTTATACAGCACACATGATGCAAGAAGTGCAAAATATGCTTTGTGCCAAGTTTGACTGTGGTTAACACTTTTTAAAATTTAAAATAGATCTAATTTCTTCATAGGCAAGCTTATACAGTAATCTGCTGGAGAACGGTGCTGCCATTTAACTAGTTTACCTTCAACTTTACATAAATTGTTGCTTGAGCCTAGACTAGGAATGTGTATTGCTGTGGGAACAAGAGAATCAGGAGAGAATAAATTGTTGGATGGGATCATAAACTTGACTAATATTTTTCTACTATTTTTCCCTAAGAAACCTGCCATCATTATTCCATCATAATTGATCTACAGTTGACCAAGGAGGCAGCGCATATTCAAAGAGAACCAGCTTTTTAAAATAATTAATTTAATTATTAATTAAACATCCAAAAAAGCAAAAAAAAATTATAATTATTATGCCCTACAACAATTTCTTCTCAATTTACTCCAGGGGAAGAGGTGGGAGTGTTATGAATTTCAGTGGGAGTGGACACCCAAAGACCGCTTTTTGGAGCGACTTCTGCTCACAATTAAACATCAACTTACACTGTTCTATCAGAAAGTCATAATTACTTCTTATTTAACCTTAACCTTTAATAAGCTTATTTTTAAAATCATTATTATTTGGCCTTCTTATGCTATTTCAGCCTTGAGGGGTGGAAAGGTTATACAGTCAGTCCTTAACTGTTCACCATTTTGGAGTTGTGCTCTGTTGTTCATCCGGTAGAGGAAAAAAAAACAATAATAATGAGAAGGAGAAGAAACAGAAGAAAACACCATTATTAGTTTTACTATTGCCTTTTAGTTTGATTTTAGTCACTCCTAGCTGTCTTTAACTAGGCTTCCCTGTCCTCTGTTCTCTTCCTCTTTTGTAGCGCAAGAGCTCCCTCTGTGAGAGATGCTATTGCCAGACAAATCAAAGCCTTTATTCAGGCATATTTACACGAATCTTAATAAAGATAACTTATATAAATATATGGCATGTTTATCAGTTAAGACAGTAAGTTTGACTACTTTCTGTGCAGTCCTTAAAATACACTTAATAGATAAAACTTTTTACTTCTTACAGTTAAAGCAATCCTGAGATTTTTTTAAGTAATATTTTTCTTGTGAAGCTGGAGCTGAATTATGGCAATGCCTAGAACTGTTAATCTAATAAGGCTATCTGAAATGCTTTATGATTTCAGTAATAAAATCCACTACTGATGATCATAAATGCATCTCTACAAATTTAATATGTATGCACTACATGGTTACGTGATTTTTTTTTAATGTATTACAAAATATGATAAAATGGGCCTAATGTATGCTTAGTGTAGGGTTTTCAGATATAAATTCAGTGTGGATGCTAAAAAACCTAAAACACTTTCTACCTTAAATTTAAAGGTAAACGTCATCGATCATCCGTGGATACATTTCTGAATTGAAATGATCACTTTGACCACTGAGCATATTTTAGAAAGGGTTTTTTTTTTTAATTCTAATGCTTCACTGTCTGCACATTTATGACGGTGTATGACTCATAAAAAATGTGTGAGGGTGGATGATGACTCAAACATTGTGCTTGTCTGCCTCTCTTTCTTTTTTGTTGATAAAGCAATAGATGATTTGTTCTTCCAATTACAACATGGGATTCTAATAAATTCCATGTTGATTGTGGCATGAGAAATGAAGATATTATAACTTGTTTACTCCTCTGTCCGAGAGCCTGACAGACAATTAAAACCATCAGCTTAAATCTAAAGGAAAATTCCTGTCTAATTTGGTGAGAGTACACCTCACTTCATTGTCCCAGTAAAGTTAAGCAGTCCAATAATTATAAATGTTATCCTTTAATCAGTGTGTGTTTGACACCATCAATGAAAACAGAAATCCTTTGCATTATCCAAGTACAGCTCTGTAAACTATCATAATCATACCAATTGCTGCCATTGCGATCCCTGATTATTGATGAGATTTAGATTAAAATTACGTATTCACCTGAGGAGGAAAGACAGCCAGGCTGTTCTTGATTGGGCTTAAACTGAGAAGTCATAGTGATGAGACATTTGTTAAATGATAGATCACATCCCCTTAGCAAATAGTTTTTATCTTCCAGTGCAGATGACTGGTTTGGGTGGTTCGTTAACAACAGAAGGAGAGGCGGAGATGTGGAGGTAACCAAATGCCTTCAATATGCTAACTCACAAGAAGCCGTGGAGCTGTGTGCAGGGTATTTGGCAGTGGCAGCATGTATACATTTTAAATTATTCGGTTTAAGGTACAGTCCTGATTCTTAATGCAGCAACTTTTGCAGGTTAGTTTTTATCCTAAACTTTGCAACTCATACATGTAAGGAAATTGAATTATACTTTTCTAGGCATCGGCCTTTTGGCAGTCATGTTCTCAACATTGATCTGCGTCACTGCTTCTGCACTATGGACTGGGAAGTTTTCCGTACTGCCGCTGATGATAATGTAAACGACTACACCGTATACGACACCGGATACTTCCACAAATGCATTGATGACGTTGTACCACAGGTTACTGTGCAGACTTACTCTAATCAGAAGCCATGGGTCAACATAGAGGTGGGCGCTGTGCTCAGAGCCAGAACAGCTGCCTATAAATCCAGACATCCATGTGAGTCCAGGAAAGCCTGGTATACTCTCAGAAGAGTAATAAAAACAGCCAAGGGACAGCACAGGGAAAAGGAGGAGCCCTGCTACAGTGCATTGGATCAAACACCAGGCATCTGGGAATCAGTGTCTCCTTATGTAACTGGATCCTGGACTTCCTGAATAGAGACCTCAGGTGGTGCAGATTGGCAGTGTCACATCATCTAAACTGACTGTGCGCTCAGCCCCCTGCTGTACACCCTGTTCACCCATGACTGTATGACCACACATAGCTCCACTGTTAAGTTTGCAGACGACCCCACCATCATTTCAGACAGAGACGAGTCCACTTACAGAGCAGAGGTGAGAGCCCTGACATCGTGGTGTCGGGACAAGAACCCGCTGCTCAACATCAGCAAGACCAAGGAGCTCATTGTGGACTACAGGAGACTGCAGGGTGGAGGGCACACCCCTATTCATATCAAGGGAACAGAGGTGGAGAGAATCCGTGGATGTGATGGCAAAAGCAAAAGTGATGGCAAAAGCAGCGACACAGCGGCTCTTCTTTCTGCGGCAGCTAAGAAAGTGAGCAGGCTGAAAGTGACCAGGAATTTTTGGTGTGTTATGTTAGTTTATGTGAAGTATTGAGGGGCCTGGGTCTAAGAATCTCATTGCCGGTAGTGATTGTTACCTGCATGTGACAATAATAAACTAAACTAAGCTGTTCTAAGGCTCTCCCAACAGATCCACATGCTTCATACATGCTAAAAGTCAATTTGATATTCTAACACCTTGAAAGCAGAGCCCAGATGACGTGTGTGCATCTCCAGTTTCCTCTTAGACCTCTCAATTTACTTAAGGGTTTGTTGATTTTGGTTTTTTTTCCCCCTCTGATAGCACAAAAAATATACAGCCTGGTTTTAATGTGACACTATGGATTACACTTACAAATACACATGTGCCAGGTGCTGTGCAATCAATGGAAAAGTCTGAAAAAATGTGGATACACTATCTGGTATAAACTTCATGTTTGTAAACTAATGTTATGTTACCATCTTCTTGTTCCACTTCTGCTTGTAACTTTATTGTGACCCACATGTGCTTGCCAAAATTAGGATTTCCCGTGTCCCTATATCACACTAATAAAGTAGATACAGAAAGATTCATAACCCTTACATGATGAGGAAAGGTCAGATCAATTCCACCACCATCCACATTTGTCTTCATTTAAAAGCCACCACACAAAGAGGACATAAGATCCCTTTAGAAACACATGCTTAAAGCGTACGATCATGAAGTATTTAAATAGGGATGTGTTCAGTATTCATTTGGCTGGAGTGTTGACATGTCTTTTGTTTTTCATCCAGGAGACAAGACTTGGTACGCACGATTGCCGAGCCATGAACACAGTCCCTTTCCACCTCAGGCAATCCTTAAACTCATCAGCAGCGTAATGAGACTTTTGAGCTAGGAGATGAATTAACTGGCTGTTTGTCTTGTTTTTATCCACCACATGCAGAGTAGTTGAATATAGCATGGGGAGCAATCACAGACTGTGATATATGTGGCATGACCAGGACACACTGACACATAGCTGAGTTTAAGAAAATTGACTGGGTTTTGCTGCAACAGTGTGAGACAATTAGTCTCCTGCATTAGTCAATGTAGGAGAAAAGGGACCTTGAAAGCCACTTTAGAACTGAAAGTTTGAATATAAAGCATGCATGCACACACAGAGTAATATATACATTGAAATAAGGAAAACCTTTTAATAGCAGAGAAAAGTATAAAGTCGGTACTACAGTAGAAATTCAATGGGTGGGACTGTGAATGGAAACCCAGGCCTCGTGTTATAGACGTAGCACTTGTGACAACTAGTTTGTCAGTGTCTCTGCAAGGAGAGTGGGACAATTTTCCCTTCACATGTTCTTCAAAAGTGGTTCTGGCTTAGCTGGGAATTGAAGGGTTGGCTTTTCTTTAAGAAAGTGACCAGGAATTTTTGGTGTGTTAGTGTTCTGTAAATGAGAGCAAAAAAAGTAAAAAGCTGGAAAAAGCTGGTGACTCCATGTGAGCTGAAGAAGACACATGACAATCACTACAAGTGTAATAGAAATTTTTGTCATAGAGGAACAACTTTTTACTGATCTGGACTAACCCCTCCTTTCAACAGAAGAAATGTAGCAAAACAATACAGACATAATGCCCCCAAATGCATAACCAAGCCATGAAATCTCCTGACTCCAGGGGCCACTTATTAAGGTGATTTGTGCCATTTTCTTGATGTATGTCACACATGCATTAGCCAATTCGTGGACAATTTAGTGAGGGATGACTCAATTGACCATATCATCTCCTCCATATCTGTGGACCAGTGTATCTGAATTTTGAACCATTAAAATTTACAGCTGTCTTTGTAAAGATGGATGCAGTGCAACACTACAGCAATGTCTCTCAGCCAATTAAAGAAGAGGTTTCTATTGAAATCACTGTTCCTATTTAAATACTAGTCAGTTGAACAGTCTTTGGACTGATGCTCCTGCAATCTAAGCCACAAAATGTACTCCTTTTCAAAGATTCTGCAGAAAATATAAAATTGGCAAACAATTTATTTTGTGACACAAAGCATACATACACAAATTATTATCCACATAATAACGTGTCTGTTAAAAGGTTTTTCAGTGGCCATCGTTGCAGAGGTTAAACAGTTGTTTTATCATATTCTGTTTGGGTGGGTTGGTTTTAACAATCCCAGGAAAAAAGAAGCGATGTTAACAAGAACAGCTAAGAGTGCACTGTTACAGGTGCTAAGTGCCAAAAGACTGCCAACAACACAATGGACCTAAAATTGCAAAAGACATAAAGTACTGGGGTGTTTTTATCTAGTAGCCCAAGGCAGCCTCACTATGCTCTCCCATTTACCTGTTACTTAGGGGGGTTTGTAGCTTGCAGCCAGTCAGCCTATTGTAATAACCAACAGCTTTAGGCTTTGCTAAAAGCTGTTGTTGCCCTAAATGCATGCCAGTACTCCATGAATATAGGTCGCCAGTAAAATGAAATTTTAACCTTCTAAGTACCATAAATATGTCTCTAAAATATGTCCTGGGGGGATTATTATAATAAAATGATTTCAGTCACCAGAGAGAACATTTTTCTGGAGGCAAATTTAAAGTGGACTTTCTTTCTTTCTTAGTTCTATACTGCATTTAGACAATGCTTCTCAATTAAATCTGATTTGAACTGTGAATAGCAAGTCAAATTAAAATAAAATTTGACTCCTGAGTCCTGCTGTGTAATCAAAAAGATGCATGTGTGAAAAAAAAAATCCTCTTCACTCATAGTTTTTTGTAGCCAAAGGTAATTAAATATAGACTGGCATCTATGTACCCTTCCGCCCTTCATACGGACGAAGTAGAGGAGTAAAGTACTGGCAGATAATGATATCTTGTAAGGTGATGTTTGCAAGATACTGTACTATAAGAGTCTTTGCTTATACAGTAGCTTGATAAGCCATAGCCAAAAAGCCCAGAAATCTTCCAAAGGCCAATGCACTATCACAATTTTAAAGGAAACACCTAAATATTTAATAAATAGGTTCTTCTGTTGCCCAAGTGACAGCTATCTATAAAATTCCATATCATTAGGCTTGGTAATTTATTGTTATTTTGCTGACAAGTGCCTAGCAGCATAACATGATGCACCATAGCGGCCGAACAAAGGCAAACGCACAGCACCAGCATCACCTTCACAAAGGGATTTACAAAGTAGCTTGCAATGAACCTTTGTGTATATCTCGAGTAGCAAACTGCTCAAAAAAGACCCATCTGGTTGCCATGACAGCTGTAGAGTCGGTATTTGTGTATAGGTAAGCCTCTGTGCAAGAATTCTACCAGCGACTTTATGGAAAGGTAGGTGTGTGTGTTTTTTTTTTGTCGACTGACCTAAATGGCTGAATATTTCTAAACCCATACAAGGATGCCTTTTGAAATATGTTGATTTGAGCGGTAAGGCACAACTTTTAATTTGAAGGCAAACATTCTCAGTTTCTGTTTTCACTTTACAACCGGTTGTTGCCAGGGGGTCCCTGACTGGTATCTAGGTCTGTGTGACTGAGCCCCAAGCTGGAGCTAGAGAAATGGATGGATGGATTGACTTCATTGTAAAATAAACTAAATATAAAAATAAAGCATGGTGGCACGGTGGTTAGCGCTGTTGCCTCACTGGGTTCAAATCCACCATTTGGTGGGGGCCTTTCTGTGAGGAGTTTCTGTGTTCTCCCCGTGTCTGTGTGGGTTCTCTCTGGGTACTCCAGCTTCCTCCCACAGTTCAAAGACATGCAGTTAGTGGGGTTAGGTTAATTGGTGATTCTAAATTGCCCATAAGTGTGAAAGTAAGTGAGAATGGTTGTATGTCTTGTTGTGTTAGCCGTGTGACAGAATGGCATCCTATTCAGGGTTGTACCCTTCCTCTTGACCTATGGCAGCTGGGATAGACTCCAGCTCCCCCATGACCCTGAACTGCATAGGCAGAAGAAAATGGATGGGTGGATAAAAATAAATAAATGTGCAACAAAATGACTCAAAACTTATGCTTATCTGATTAACTGCAATTTGCTTTTCTTGAGAAGAGATTGATAGTATCCAGTCGGTCATCCCAGATAGCAGAGATAACAAAAGCCAGTCGGGCCTTGGCAGGACAGGCTACAATGGAACAGATATTCCTAAGACCTTAAGCAAGGTTCACGCAAGCTGAGAGATTCTGCTGCTAAAGCAGGTTCAATTTGATGATAAAGTTTTCTCTGACAAGAATGCAAACAGTTTAAATGAGGACGGAGTCAGTAGTAAAACAGAATTTGGCTGCTGCATCTTCAGTTAATTAAAATGAGTTAAGTGCGTGATCACATTTGAAAGTAAAAAAAAAAAAAGGCTACGCAAAACATGCCCTTATATGATAGTAAACTGGTCAAAAAGATTTAAAAGTTTTCATCTTTAATATAAACAAAAGGGGAACAGGGCAGAATAGAATAGAAAGCTGAAAAACTGAGGCAGAGGGCTCTCCAGATGAAAAAAAAAGTGTACAGGTGAAGCTGAAAACAATAATGGGCTGACATGAAACATAATCCCCTCTGTCTGAGATTTTATTGGCAGCCCCTCCAAAGAATGGTGGCTCTCCTATTATGACTTAACACATCAAAATTGCAGCATAGCACACACAGAAAAGGCCACCTGATGATAAACACAGCAGACAGCGTCAGAGGCTTTATCTTGTGGCTGCCTGCAGCTCGACACAGGTTCAATTTGGCCTGCAACAATCGATTCTGTCCCTTCTTACCTCTGCTTCATTTGGTGGAATAAAAACAGACCTTTCGGTAAAGAGCAGGTCTCAGCTGGTATGCCATGTCAAGGCAAAGGAGAGGAAAACTACTGATAGCAAGACACCTGAATTGCAATTGAATATTAAGCTGATATTCACATTTTTATTGTAACAGTATTTCAATCACGGTCAAAATGGTAGATTATAACTTGTATAAACTTGGAAAATGATAGTTGAAATACGCAATAATGAATACATGAATAAGGGCCTTTAAATTTCAACACAGCTTTACCATCGCCAGTGACTTTTTCTCAGTATGCCCATATTAGAACAAAATTATGCAAATGTGATGGCTAGTCTTATATACATATATTTTAGTCATTATAAATATGTCACGCACCGTTTGTAAAGACAGATAGCATGAGTTAATTATAAACACAGTGTGATGCAGGTTCTACCAAAGCATACAGAAAGCAATAACTTTCTACAAATAACAATCATACTGTAGTGGCATACAATAATAGTATAGACAAATGTGGAGTATTATGCAAAGTGTTTTGCTCTCCTGGTGCTTAGAATCTTGTCCATTATGCATTACCATCGGGGAGGCCTGTGATTGATCAAAAAAATTCCTTCTGATAATGACCTGTTATAGACATGGAGAACAGTGACAGTGACAAGAATAACAAGAGTTCCTGCAAAAGGTGTTATAGCCCACGCAGGACTCCAGTTTCCCAACGAGGAATTTCGAGTTTGATTCTACTCTGTTTTATGTTTTTCACCCGAGATAGTTTTAAGTTTCATTTCTTGTTTACTGGGGTGCAAAGTTCCACCAGTGCACATTTTATTCACACGGCTATTAGAGGCCGTTTAACTTTAAAACAAAACTTTACTTGCACGAACAACCTATGTTATTATTTTCGGGGGGGGGGGGGGGGAACGTAGGCTTTTTTTTTATAGTGTGGAAGCCACCATATTGCGTTTAATTCTGTCCTAAAAAGTGACACCATTACGGTCCCTATTTGAAAAGAGTATCATCATTTCCTGAGATGAAAGCAAAGGAGGTGAAAATTATATCATACTCATTACATGGGGAGAAAACACTCTGTCATGGTGGTGGGCAATATAGAACCTCCCTTTCATGACAATCATGACAATTATTAATACCCTGTCCCATTAATTTGCAATATCAACCCCATCTCCATTGAATGTTATCCCTCTGCTCAGTATGCAGGCAACCTGGCTTCAAATTCTCAATTTCACATGCAAATGCGGTGCAACTGATTTAAATAATATTTGAATATGGATTGCACAGTGTGACTCCATATCACAAAGCCGTAAAAAAAAAAAAAAAAAGATGGTGGAAAATGCAAATCATTAACATGTAAGAGAAAGGTCATAGTCCGGACCTGTTAGATTTATTTTGAAAATAAAAGGCTTGCTGCTAAATTAAACTCATTCCACGAGGCCTGAGGACAAAATTAGAGGGGATCAGCATGATTTACATCATAAAGCCAAACAAACAAAATACAGTT
The DNA here is from genome assembly GCA_034780415.1 of Cichlasoma orientale. Lineage (NCBI taxonomy): Eukaryota > Metazoa > Chordata > Actinopteri > Cichliformes > Cichlidae > Cichlasoma > Cichlasoma orientale. The sequence goes on along the minus strand of JAVDPK010017323.1, from coordinate 3,853 downwards.
CATACTACACAAGCAGCTCCTGATATAATAGTGGATTTAGCTACTATGTGATCAACAATGGTGGCTGCTTTTTAATGAAAAACGGATGATGTACCAAGTGGTAAGCTAGTTCATAATGATATGGCTAGGACTACTATAATACTGCATTTAATTTGCCTTAGAAGCCGGAGCTGGGAGTCACGTCACTCCCAAGTTGAGGGTGTACTAGTAGCGAAGTTGGAAAAGCAAAGAAAAATGGGATTTATTTTGCTATGTAGCAAGGTGGAGTCACTCATGCATCACTAGCAATACAGTGCAATGCTTGTGTCTTTGCGCTTAGAAACCGTTGCAGTGCTTTCACAGACAGAGCCTGGTTAATTCTCTGCATATGGGTTATTTAGTGGGCCATAAATACACAACAGTGGCTGTACAGATTATAAGTTTCACAGCTTTATTAATGTTTAAAGTGTACTTCTGCCATTGTGGATTGTTAAGTTGGGATTGGTGGGGCTGCTCCAATTTCCCGAGTTGGAAGTCCAACTTTAGGGGCCATTCCAGCTTAAAATTCCAACTGCAACTTCAAATGGAAAGCACCATAAAGTTCACTGGTGCATTATTTTTCAGATTGTAAAGAAAATGTGTGGCAACAAACACCTGGAAGGTGACAGATGAAGATAAGCATGGTCTTGGTAGACCCTCCAAAAACCTAAATATACCACATATAGTAATTGTTGCAACACAGACAGCAAATGCCTATGCACTGCTATGTCTTTGCTCCTCTCAGGTGTATAAAAAAGGACTGATAGTGGAATCTTCACACAGTGGCACATGTTAACTTAAAGGGGCACAAAGGAACCTATTCCCGTAGATGATTAGCACTGTCATATTCGCCTATGCTTTCATATTATATACTGATGACAGCCCATGCTAAAAAAAAAAAAAAAAGCACAAATAAAAATTTGAATCAATTTAGAATCCAAAATCAATTCTCTCCCCCACAATTGCACAGGGGTTGGTGAAAGCTGCCCAGATTCTTATGACAGCATTTCATCCACAGACACGTTTTCTCAAACAGTGGTCAATAGAGGCAAAGAATGCAGTGAGGCATGGAGATCAAAACAGAGACACTTTACTGCAATGACCACCTAGTCAGTAAATGATCTGTTGCCTTTCTGGGTAAATAGCATGTCTTTTATAATGTGTATTTTTCCTCTATGGTGTGGTGAGATTCCTGCGTGTAAAAAAAAACAAGAATGAGAACTAGAATTGGCTCAATAGATAAGCACTATAAATGTTCTGCTGACTGCATGTCAAAATATAGTTTGCAGATGATTTTATAAAGCACTGTATACCTATAGCAACGTACACCTATTATAAAGTACTACATACACTACATACACCAATAGTAAAGTATATGTGAAAGTTTCAAAGTGGTTTCTCTATTCCTATCTGACAGAAAATTAGCAATTAAAAGTGTGGCTTGAAATTGATTTTCCCATTTATTTAAAGCACAAATTATTTTTGAGTGAGCTTTTTGAACATGTGAAGTTCTTTCAACAAGTGGCTTGTTAGTTACTTTCTGACATTTAGAAAAATCTGTGAAATTGGGTTTAAATTTTTGCTTCTCTTGCCTGATATTAATTAATCAATATTAAAGTGATTGTCCTTATGTAAACCTTTTAGCACTCCGCTATTTTGTTTGGCATTATCCAGTTTTTCAGAGTCATTTGTGGCATTTTTGGCAATAAAATATTGGTTTTCTCATTAAGTTATCATAAGTTGAATTCTGAATGACACTGAAAAATACACTTATAAGTGAAGTGATCAGGAATCTAGGGATAAAAAATAAATAAAATTATAATTTAATTGAAAGTAAATGACTGTGTAAATACATAGTAAATGGGTTAATGCTAAAATGACTATGAAACAACAGTGTCATACCTATTTGGAAAGCTTAGCCTATTAAATATAGATCTCACCACTGAACCATCACACAAGCACATAGCATAAATCCTTAACAGGGTGGGCATATTGTACTGTGGATTATGCTCTTTCAGTCAGTTAATATCACAAATCCTTGCACTTGTTATTGTAATGTTGCAACAGGGCCTTATCAGGAGGGTGCAGGGATCACCACAGAGAAAACTCAATTTCCGGCTCATTTGTACAACAATCATCATCATCTTTCTTATCAGAATAGCCTGACATACACGCTATCACAATTCTCTAGATGAAAAACAACTTCAAAGTTCCCTAATGTTTAGCAAAAAGTCCTGTCAATGACTTCTTAGTTCAGCTGCGCATACGTTGTTATGACAGGTCAAATGCATCATGTCATATGCTTTTGTGACTACAGAATGCATACTGTATAAATCAAGCTTTGTGATAATATTGTGAGTCAATGGAAATGTCAAGCATTGTAATGACTTGATGAAGCTGGTACATGGAGAACTACATCTCTAAGGGGTACAGTATACTGAAACCTTTATCTGACTGGTACTGAAGCGTTTCCTACATACTGAAAGTTCTACATGCAATAGGAAAATGATCAACTGTAGAGCTATCATGGGAACAAATATTACCTCACTTCTAAAAAAATAATGCAGCCCTTAATTTAAAAATAAATGAAACATTTGCAAAATCAGTAAATTTGACTGGTACTCTAAATGCAAATTTATATTTTCTATGATATTTCTTGAGGAAACCGTAACATGAAGTGAGCAAAAATACAAGTGTTAACTGCTCAGCTGTTAATTGATTGTAATTATACTACGGTTATATTAATCTGGAGGAATGGCTTGGTTCTTTTTTAAGTTAGAATAGAAAAACATAGTTTTTTTAAATAGAGCTTCCTTGTTCACCTCAGCTATTGGAACACATCCAGCATTGAAAATGGTCTACTGCGACAGCCTGAATTTCTAGACTGGCAAAAAGCATTATTCTCATTCCTGGTCTCATTGTCAGCTCTCATTGAATTCTGCTGTCACAGACTGCAGCCTGATGCTAAGCAGGGCTGCTGGCCTCCCTGCATGTGTCTATCTCTGTCTACATGCATACTTGCTGGCCAAAGTGGTGATGTAAGAAATCAGAGGTGGAGGGAAAGGGAGATGGACAGAAAAAATAAAAAGAACAAAAAAAAAAAAAAAAAAAAACGAAGAAAGATAATAGTTGTTTTGCTCTTACAATGAACTACTCATCCACCATGAAGTGAGTGCAGAAAAAAGAAAACTCTCTAGAGCTCATCACTCATCCTGTGCTGGTGGAGCTAGACAGGTCTGTTTCCTGTTCCTAATATTCTTCATGACAGACTGTCCATTTACACTGCTGGCCTCGCTGATCCTCCTCTATTACTTTCAGGGTCTAGGGAAGGGTATACTTTAAGCAACAAGTAAGAAAATTGTTTCCATTTCCAGTTACAGTGACAATGTTAAGATGACTACTGGTCAAGTGTTCTTGGTGTTTTACTGGTGTGTATTAAACACATGTTTAAATAAACAATGTGAATTTAGTTTGTGTAACGCAGCACGATATGAGGCACTGATGTTTTTTCATCTTTTTTATCTTCTGAAAAATAAGGTTAGCATAAAGTTGATGGTTAAAGCTGGAAATAATTAAAGTGTTCTTGATTTGGCTCGCTTTGTTCTTAAAATTTGCACTATTCATGTCTACTTTAATCAACTGTAAATGTGGTTCTCAGGACCCTCAAGGCTGTAATTATTTGTCCAAACTATGTGTGTCCAAACTTTTGACTGGTACTGTGTGTGTGTGTATGTATGTATGTGTATATATATATATATATATATATATATAAAAAAAAAAAAAAATCCCAGCTCGCCCCTACGGGCGGTCTTTTTGCCCTTCAAGCTCGGGTCCT
>JAVDPK010017322.1:0-13482 GCA_034780415.1 Cichlasoma orientale | reverse complement strand
ATCCGATTACTCGATTAATCGTTGGAATAATCGATAGAATACTCGATTACTAAAATAATCGATAGTTGCAGCCCTAATTTGTAACTAGGGCTGAAACGATTAATCGTGATGAATTGATTGTTGAAATAATCGTCAACTAATTTAGTAATCGATTAATCGTTAGCTGGAGTACACAGACTCAAAAAAAGGCCGTTTGCTGGAAAAACAACATATTCAGAGCAGTAATTAAGCCAAAACTGTAAAAATATATATACATTTTGCATTTAAGATAAAATTATCTTTGTCTGTAAATATGTTTTACCCAAAACTCCTCTCGGGGCATAGTTTTAGCTTTACCTGGTTCAAATTCACTGCGGGAGTGCTGTTATTGCATTTTAGGCAATAAAATGTTTATTTTCCTATTTAAAAAATTAATTGAATTCTTTTTTTATTTGCATCTTTTAATGTATTTTTTATATTGTATAAAAAAAATCTCCAGAATGTGTCAGATTTTTATCCGATTAATCGATTAATCGTCAGAATAATCGACGGATTAATCGATTACTAAAATAATCGTTAGTTGCAGCCCTGTTTGTAAATAATGTAACAAATGTATAGAAATGTAGAACCAGTGCAAGGAGAAGCACAGGGCACCGAGGGGAGAGATATCGCTTCTGTCTGATTTACTGACAGAAAGATTGTTTGTGCTGCACCTTTTGTCTTTATAGGCACAGTTAATTAGTGATGTGGGAGCTGAGCTCATCTTCTTGCTGTGATCTAAAGTAGAAACCAATGTTTCCACACACCACTGGATTTTGGCTTTTGAATCCCTCCAGTCCAGCCTCCTTGAACCCATTTGTAATGATAATAGACGTGACTTTCATGCCTTTTAATACTTTGGCAGTGAAGCTCTGCCACTGTGTGAATCCATCCTTTGTCCCTTTTCTCAGTGTATTCTTGAAACAGTGACAAAATGGCAAAGGAAGCATGTGGCAGCATTCGTTGGACTTAAAAGGTTTACATTTGGCAACCACAGTCTGTACCCACTATGCTCAACACAGGGAGCAGCTGCTGAGAAATGGCGCTGTTACTTCAGCCCATCATCACTAGCCCCAGGGCATTCATAGGCCAGTCTGAGCTTGGCTTCGGGGCTATAGGGGAGGGAGTGCACTTAACTCTGCTGGCTGAAAGAGGCTTTCTGTACCGGGAGGGGATCTGATATGGACACCAGCTTGGCTGCAGGAACTTAAGTGAGATAAATTGCAAAGTAGTTAGTCTGTCCTTTGCAGTTGAAGGTAACAGACAGGTTTATCTCTCAGGATATGTCTGTAGTCACACATTCTTGAAGCAATGAGGCAGGTTTGCATCCTGAGGGTAGACCTTGAAAACATAACGTTAGCATGGAAACGTTATGAGGCACTAAATGTGCTTCAGGTTTTTTTTTTTTAATGCTGCAAATATATGCTAACAGTGGAAGGCTTTCAAATGCATACTGATATATGCATGAAGTGGTTAACCGGTAATGTGGTTTAAAAATCTTTTTACAGTCACTAGAGTAGCGTGACATGAATGAGTGGTGAGTCCATCTACTGTCCAGTCTAACTGTCCAATGTGACGGCCAGGAATATTTGTGCAGAGCGATATCGCTGAGCACAACAGAGGGGCTTCATTTCCTGCTAATGGCCCGAGTTTGCTTTGATAATTTGGTGTTCAGTGATGTTTTACATGCCCTTGCTCTCGTGTTGCCTTACTTGAAAATAATAAAAAAAAAATCTCAATGCAATCACATCATTACAAATGTAGCCATTGTTCATAAATTACGATATGTAATGCTTTGTTTTTATATGTAAACTATAACACTAAAATAAAATGGAAAGCCTTTTTAATGCACCTCACAAAATACAAGGAAATGAGGAGAGCTGCTCGTGGTTGGGGAATTAAACAGTTACTTTACTAACTGAAAATAATCAGATAAATAAATACATGAACACACAGTTAAATAAAAATAACTGTACAGTAACAAATGTTACAAGAATGCTTTTATTGCATGTTTTGAAAGTTGCACGAGCCTAATCGATCCATTAATGTAGAATAAGCACTAATAAAATAACAAGTCTTAAAAAGCAGTTATAAACCAGTTATTAAAGACTCCTGAGTTACTATAAATGCACACCTGATGTTGTCCAGAGAAAAGTATCTGGAAAGAAGGGAGGAACATGCAAGCTGAAGCAGAGGAGGCAGTTTGATGCAACGGGAGGAAAAAATCAATTACAGGTTACTCTGTGCAGAGTTCCTGAAATCTATTGAGCATCACTGAATCAGGATACACTGTATGACATCAGATCAGATAAAGCCATCAGATTCTCCATCACCTGCTGGATTTCCATTCATGCATGTTTTTTTTTTTTTTTTTTGTATATATATTTTATTGAGCATTAACATCACAAAAGTATATACAGGCATAGGGAAAAAGTCCCCAAAACAATGCTCATATTTTACTTTTTGAAAAAAAAGGAAAAAAAAACAAACAAAAAAACAAAAAAAAACCTACTATAACCACTCACTAACCCACCCCTCCCTCCCTTCTGTTAACATACAGGACACTCGCCCATTCATATTAGTGTTACAATAATAATTTCATGCATGTTTTTAATGTGTTCTCTGTGGTTTGAAGGTATGACCTGCTACAGAAGCAGCTTTTCCAGCTGGAGGAGGCTGAAGGAGGCTTTGACCAGTTCACGCGCAGTTACAATACCTTCGGCGTGCAGCGAAGGCCCGACAACAGCCTGTATCTCAGAGAATGGGCTCCAGCTGCAGAGGCCCTCTTCCTTACAGGCGACTTCAGTAAGTAGCCTGAGGAGAGCTGTCTGATCCTGAATGGCGTGGCACCACAGCGTTGTGCATGTGATATCCAAAGTTGTTTCCTTTAAGCTTACTGAAGTTTCTCGCTGCTCATAATTCTTGGCACAATATGGATGCGGACACCCTTAAAGCTCAAAGTTGTCACTATAGCCTCAAAGGTATGTCTTTTTTTTTTTTTTTTTTTGCCATCACTTCACAAAATATTGAGTCTTATGTGCTGGGCAATCTCCATTTGCTTTGCTCCCAGCAGGAATCCTCAGTGTGCTTTAACAAAGCATAGGGCATGCTGATATACCCTCTGCATTTCTACAGCAGCATTTTCCAAATATAAATTAAAATGCTAAAAGGAAACTAATTTAAAGCTGCATAAACTGTTTGGACCAAAAAGGAGGAAAAAAAGAGATTTCAATGCAGACTGAAAGGTTGCATGTCTTCATGGTGCATTAAATAAGAAATTTGACTTTTTTTTCCTTTTTTTTTTTTTGCGCTCCTGAACACAAAAGGGCCACAAATTAAGAAAACGCACAGTGTGTTGTGGTTCAAGGGTATCATCGCTTTTAATCAGCCAACCAGGGAGTAGGAAATGTAGAAGATATTGATTACACAGGATAAACTTGCATACTGAAGGGTAGCTTTTGAATGTTGGGAGCGCTTGTTAATATTTTAGGGGCTGGTTATTTCATCATCGCTGGCAAAGTTGTTGAGAGAGTGCAACCTCTGTGTGTGCACTGAAATCTTTATTCCCTCTGGTCCCAACTTTGAAAGTAATTTCAGGTTAATAGAGTTCTGGATTTTAATTTTATTTAATGATTTATTTTATTTAAAGTAAAAATACAGCAACATTATTTATTTTTATCATTATTAAACATGGCTGAATGAGACAGCTTTAGGTTTTTCCCTTATTATCACACTCACCCTTTATTATTATTATTATTATTATTATTATTATTATTATTATTATTATTATTACTACTACTATTATTATTGGTCCCTGTTCTCCCCTGTATTAAAATGTCCCCAGAGTTATTTATTTCTTAGGGAGATTTTATGTCTGCAGTTAATTGCTATAGTACTACATACAGTGTGCGAAACTGCACATGATATGCAAAAAATTGGCAATTTGTTTATTGTCTGTGGACATTTTCTGTGCTGCTTTGTTCTGTGTCTGCCCCCCCCCCCCCTTTTTTCCCATAGTTCCTCTGTTCTGTTTCCTCCTTTAATTATCTTCCTAGGACCTTGGGCAGCAGCTCAATTCCAACATTCAATTCTGTGAAAGATTACATTTTGACACGGCTCAGTCATATTATTTGATTTCAATTTCATAGTAAATGTGGAAACACCCCAGCAGCCCTAGACATGAATATGGTGCAGGTTGGGTGCATAATGCACTGGGTTTTTTTTTTTTTTTTTCAGAGGGGTTTAAGCAAAGGGAGATAAATAAATTGTTAAAAAATATGACTTGGCTTCCCTGTGAAAGTGTTGGCGGTGTATCCGGTCACTTCTGGAGCATCTCTTTTGATTTATTCTCTATCCTGCAGCTGTTTTTGCTCATGAATAACAGGATGATGTGGGTTACAGAATAAAACATCCTAAAATGGCATGCCGAGGTGGTCACTTTACAATAAATGTTTTGTGTCCTAATGTATTCTTGTCAGTCGGTGACAGCTGGGAGTTTGTGGGATCAACGCATTATGAATATGCCTTTCTGTTGTTGTCTCAGAGATAAAATTCAGCGAGCAGAGAAGTGGTGTTTTATCAGTTTTTCTTTTAGATGACTGAGTCTGCTGCTTTTACTCACTGTTGCAAAAGTCACAAAGATACTGGAGAGAGGGGAAAAAAAAGCAAGGAGGAGGAATTATGTAAGGAGGTTTGGGGTGGTGGGGAGGTTAAATGGTGCAAAGAAAAATAAAGAGGTGCTGTGACCACGGGGGGGGGGTATTGAAATAGAACAAAAGCCACAGTGATGACTACAACTACAAGCTGTTGTTAGCACAAGGCAAAGTGGCAACACACTGCAGTAATAAGGAAGACTAAAGCTGCTAATTGTTATATTTACTATTAAAATTAATGAAACACCCTGTGGACCGACTCTAAAATTTCTCATTTTGCCTCCTCCTAGTGGTTAGTGGTTAGATAAAATAAGCACAGGCACGGGGGGGGGGGGGGGGGGGCATGCATTTGCTGTGAATTAAAAAGTATGCTGCGAGGTGCCGTTTTTACAAAAGCGAGAAAACCATTTCAGAAACGCCGCGAGCGAGATGAAAGTGAGAGGGCGGTGTAACCTATGTGCTGTGTGTGTTAACTGTTTGGCTGCTGGCGTGTCCAAGACTCAAACTGCAGTACTGTCAAAAGTCTTGAGCCACCCACCCCTCAATTTTTTATATTTTTGTAGGAAAATGGGAAGTGTGTGTGTGTGTGTGTGTGTGTGTGTGTGTGTGTGTGTGTGTGTCATATTGCAAGCGTGCATGGGAATACAGTAAATAAGGGAAAAACAGAGTTTGTACAGTTCTAACGAGCTTGAAAGTCAATATTTGGCACGACCACCTTTTTATTCTGCAACACGTCCTGAACTCTCCGAGGCAGCTTTCTTCTAATTTCTTTAAGGCGTCTTCAGGAACGGTTCTCCAGGCTCTTCTTTGGATGCCGGCTGCCTTTTGTTGTGTTTTCTGTCAGCATGTTCCCACACTGCTTCAGTAATGTTTCCGTTCAGGCTCTGGTGAGGCCGGTCCATGACTGATATCGCTCCATTTATGTGGTTTTTGTTTTGTTTTGGTTTTTTGGGTTCAGTTGTGCTTTTAGTCCATTGGCAGTGTATTTGGGATCATTGCTCACTGACTACAATTTGAACCAAAAATTTAAAATTTTGATCATCGCTTCACAGGATCTGTTCACAGTTCAGTTCTTGTGTAATCTGGCATACATCAGCCTTTTCTCCCTGCTTCCCTTCCCTTAAGAAAGGCTTCTTAACAGCCACTCTTCCACTGAGATCATTTCTGAGGAGACTTTGGCAAACAGTAGATGGATCAACTGAAGGGCCAGATGCAGCTCTTGGGTCCCGTGTTTTTTTTCCTGCTTCTTCAGAACGTGACCTTCGGATACTGTTCATCTGCTGTAAATGGTTTTCGAGGCCTGCCTCTTCTTCTTTTGTCCTCCGCTTTTCTCGTTTTTTTTTTTTTAAGGACACACCGTGCAGAAACGTGCCAAGTTTCCAGCTAACAGTTTTGTAACAACTTGGTGATTTCCAAAATACTAAGTCTGGATCTTGGAAGCAAAATGTAAAGAAATGAGAGGTTGTTGAGACTTTTGCGCGGTACTGTATTTTTGTTTTTCCACATTTTTACCTCCTCCATGGAGGTTATGTTTTTGGTAGCATTTGGGTGCATGTGGTGTGCATCGTCAACATAAAGAAAGTACTGTATGAAGATTTATATCGTGTCACATTTAACGTCTGACCTCTCCTTCAAGATCCAATAAGGTCAAACTTTCATAAAATGTCTTTTATCTTTAAAACTGCTTAAAATACTGCTGCCTTTGTTTGTATTGGCAACACTGCAAACACAATGATACAAGTATATGGGGATTCTAAATATCACATCGTAGTTTCCATCCAAATATGTCACATTTGGCCTCTGACCTCACTCTTACATTTCACATCTGCATTTCTCTCAATGACCGCAAAATGTGTTATATCTTTAAAGAAAGTGTTGTGAGGAGAATGAGCTGCCCAGTTGCCTAGAAATAGTATATAGTATAATATTATATAATCTCAAGTTACTCGAGTCCAGTTATTTTGTTATCATTAACTACTCCTACATAATGTTTGTGTAATCAAAGGAATCATCTGTCATGCTGCCCTGATCTGTTTTTACTGCACTACGAACTTCTTAAAGTAAGTTTTAAAAGAACAAAGAAACCAAAATGAGCATATACAGAATATAATACTGTCCCATTAAAGTAAACGCTGCACAGAGAGTGAGCTGCCCTGGCGGAGGTTTGTGCTCTTAGACTAATTAGCATGCTAACGCTCATTAGCTTGCTAATGTTAAAAGCTAAAATGTCGCTCCTGGATTTTTATGTTTAATAGGAAGCCCGAAATTGTCATTCAAGCTTCCTTTTTCCTCTTCTTCCCCCTCGCGTGCACGCTGGTCGCCATTTTGCTTTCCGTAGCTCCACGAAATCAAGTGTAAACAGGACCATCGCGAGATCGCGCGTGCACGTTGTGAACTAAACCGGCCGTGCCCAGTGGTGGATTGCAAATTGCGTTGAAATAATGCTGTAGTGCAGCGATCTAGCGAGAGAAAACAAATCAGAGTCTGGTATCGGTATCGGGGCGGAGCGCGCGGGGTGCGCGGGGTGCGCCTGCTTGGTATTTGCAGCAAACCGGAATGACCTCAGGATGGCGCAGCGCCAGGCGATCAATCGCTGGCTAGAACCCTGAACACATTCTGACATGTTTTTAGAATTTTTAGAAAGAACTGCAGAAACTAAATGTGAATGACATCACATAATTGAATGTGAATGAAATCACATCCCTCCTGCAGGTCTGTGATCAGTTCATAGCAAAAGAAGCCAAGATGCAAAAAAAGACCGATTTGGGCTGCATGTTCAGAAGTTTTCTTCCCACTGCCTGTAACTTTCTTTAATCACGCTGCAGCTAATTACAATTAATGTTTGTGTCTACATTGTAAACCAATTAATATGATGTGTGTAAATTCTGTCTGTTTCCCCATAGATGGCTGGGACAAATTCTCCCACCCCTACACCAAGAAAGAATTTGGCAAGTGGGAACTGATTCTTCCACCCAAGCATGACAAGTCTCCAGCTGTGGATCATAACTCTAAACTCAAGGTAGAGAACAAAACATCTTCATGCTTATTTTCACACCCTCAGTAGGTGTCATCTTGCCTCAGTGGCGCGGGGACTTGTCACTGTAATGTTCGTGGGAGATTCCCTGTCATGTGTGGTGTCTTATGAACCAAGTGAAAACCTGGCGTGTCGCCATCAACAACATGTCATACTCACAGTGCAGAAGGGAGATTACTGTATGTACACAATCTGCACAGTGGAGAGTAGCTACACCTGAGGAGCCCAACTGATGGCTCTTATTTCTGCTCCCATCTGTTGCGGGGATCCCTCAGGACATTGTGCTCCGTTTGTTCGGTGCAAAACACGGCCCACAGTGGGTGTACATGATTGGTTTTAAGCTCTGGTAAATAATTCATCAGGGTTAAATGCAAAAGATGCGCCCTCCTATTATGCATTGTCTCCCAAACAAACAGCGTGGATGAGAAATAACCCAGAAATGAGATGCCAGGCGTGGAGTGGATGGCATCGCTACGGCACTCTCCTTGGGACTGGGTCATCGTTGGCAAGCTCCTGCGCCCTGGACAGGCTGCCCGGCTCCCATTGTCAGCGGAGGTCAGTCTAAGGACGATAAGAAGCAGATGGAAACGCTGGCACCTGGCCTTTCGTTGTGCACCCCTGCTGCCTGTGAATGGCGGCCTTGCTGTGAGCCCCACTTTAGAATTAGTTCCACAGCACTCCCTCGTGGAAGCACGAGCCTAGCTCCAATCGCTCTCATGTAGAGCAGCTTGCCCTTCCATCCCCTTTGTTCAGTGCCCAATTTGTCTCCATAAACAAGCGGTGTCCTTTTGTGGGTACAGTATTTACAATCAGCCCTTTATGATGCAAGTATGCAAGACTGCGGAGAATGAACAGAAGCATCATCGAACCAATCAAAACGGTTTTTCTGTCCACACCTTCACGCCTCGCTTCTTGCATATTGTCCAGTTCCAGGTTGTTTTTCCTGTTTGTGCACCCCCTCAGCTTCACCAGCCATCTGATTTTTCTTTAATGTGCCTAATGCTGGCCAATTTGTTGTGAAGGACCACCACTCTGTCAGGCTTTATGCCAGTCCATTTATCCAACTATCTTTTCCTAATCCTATAAACTGTGAAGCATGTCATAAGGGGAGCCAGGCAGCTAACCCCAGGTGGCCTGGCCATAATGAAAAAACCCCAGAGGGGAGTCTGGCCAACAGCTCACAGGCAGGTGGCATTGGAACAGTCATTACTTCACAACAGTAGCCAGAATTAGTCGGGTTCTAATGCCTGTTTCTGCAGGGGACAAAACAGGGTGAACACATACTGTGGGAAACACTACAGGATCGATTTCTTAGTGGGTTTTTCCAACTCTCACGCTGGCTTTCTCCTTTCTTATTTGACTGATGGAGGCAAAGTAACTTGTCAGATTTCCAAACTATATTTATTTTACCCCCTTCCAATCCTGAATTGCAGACATAATAGATGAGAGGCAAAGGATAATGATTTAGATTTCCTATTTTTCTAAATTGCTCCCTGGCTCAAATCCCCTCTCAACATGGGTCTGTGGCTTTGTTAAAACCAATTAAAGAGCTGCACCCCTCAAAATACAACGGCATAAATCACCACCGAATCCAAATTCGCTGCAACAAGTTTTCTAGTCAATACTGCAGCTTTTCTGTCCCCTGCATCGAGCCGTGTATCCTGCAGAGAGCCGTGCATAACGCTTTTAAAGCTGTGAATTTTGCATCGGAGAGTAGGAACTGGGTTTGTGGGGAAAGGGGCGGTTTTCATCAACAGTTTGCAGCATCTTTCTGTATAATGGATAGGAAGCAACAGCACAGTTTTATGATGTAAGCGTTTCATGGCTACAAGATGTAAATACTGACTTTAATGCAGGAAGCGCAGAGGTCCTTTTGGAGCCTCTGGCTTTGCTGTTGATGTTTTCTCCTGTTTTCCCACTCCTGTAGCTTTGTCTTTTCCATTTCACTTTAGATTACATACAGTCGTCCTTCGTCCACGTCTCCTGCAGGTTTTTAATCCATATTTTAAGCACCTCAATGCGCGTGATGCTGTCTCTTATCCTTTGTCTGCTTATTAGACGTCCGTGCTGCTTATGTAAAGTGACTGTCATACCTCCTTTTTTTTTTTTTTTTTTTTTTTTTTTTAAATCTCCAATTCCTGTCATTGTTTAGGTGCCCTTGCTGTAACGTGACCCTCATTTGTCTCATTTTCCCAGGTGGTAGTTCACACCAAAGAGGGGCAGCGCCTTTACCGGATCTCGCCTTGGGCGAAATATGTAACCAGGGAGGAGAAATCTGTCATCTATGACTGGGTTCACTGGGACCCACCTCAGCCTTACATTGTAAGTTAATAACTTGCAAAATGACTTTTTTTCTTTATTGCAGTACTAAATGTAACAAATATTGAGTGTCACAAAATGAAAATTAAATGTGCATCATTTAAAAATACTCATTATTATTATAATTATTATTATTTTAATAAAAAGCCTCGTCTCAATGCCAATGTTGTGCATTTAGAGGCGCAACATTCAGTTTGCTTAGCACTAGCTCATAAAAACCCTCCATGCTCTCCATGCCTTCTTGCAATGAGGACCAGCCTCGTTGTAAATCAGCTTTGCGTCTCAAATGCGAAGCTGCCGTGGCCGTTCTTAATGTGGGTGCTCGATGCCGCTGATTTGAGTGGGGCTGAATGTGTCTCAATGCTACTTGATGTCCTTAGCCCAAGAGTGAGCAAGCAAAACAGTAAGAGGCTATTAAAGGCCACCTCGCCTTCTTTATCACTTGTTATTTGGCACTGTTTTAATTAGAGGGGCCCTCGTACTGGTAGTATATTTGTTTTATTTACAAGTAGTTCAATCATGTGCTTGAAGTGGTGTGCTCACGAGGCTCGGTGGGTAGCCATCAGGAAATGAGCACTATGTATAAAACAAATCCTTCTCCTGTTTTGCAGCACGTCGTTTTACATGCGTGGAGCTGGACCTGTCTCAGCGATGAAATATTTGTACAAAAACCCACACGCTGTATTTATGGGTCGCAATTACTCAGCAGATGCATTTTATTTTTAGCGGTTTTTAGACTCTGTTGTGATTTTTCTGTCAATTTATTATTTTTTTTGGTTTCCTCTTCAGCAAGTCCACCCGCGACCGAGGAAGCCCACGAGGCTGAGAATATACGAGGCTCATGTGGGCATCGCCTCTCCGGAGGGGAAGGTCGCCTCGTACGGCAACTTCACAACCAACGTGCTGCCTCGCATAAAAGACCTGGGTAAGATATTAGAACACCGCAGCTCCGCGAGATTATTCTCTGACTCGCTCTTCAAGTCTGTCAAAAGTGTGCAGCAGTCGTCGTGCTGTGATCCCCTTCATCTGAGAGTCAGTGAGAGCTTTTCAACTGGAGAACGTTTTGTATGTTCTCCAGCCAAGAACAGAAAGGAAATGGAGCATTAGGACATACGTGTCAGTCCCGAGTCAGCTGTGGATGTGGTTGAAAAAATATTTTAGGGGTTTTTAATATCTATTTTTTTGGTAACTGCCATCGTCCCTGTCAACACGAGTCCATAACATCGTGGATGCAGACACAGTGGAGCACCACTGTTCCTCCAGGGGGAGTATTTACAGTGGCAGACCTGTCACACTCTGTCTGGATAAAACCACATCAGCAAGTCAACATCCTGTTTACCGCCACGACTTAACGGGATCACTGACCAGCGGATGGTGTTTTGTGAAAAGAGCTCCACAGCACAAGCCAAACTGCACAGCAGTTGCGGATCTAAAACTGACAACTTGTTACCATTTTTTTCCCTACTCACGACTCAGTCAGTCAATACTGGAGAAACTCTGTCCGCCTGCCCCTTCTCTCAGCCACGGGTCACACTCAGAGTCAGACGCTGGCGTGGTGACCGAAACGTTTTTATCCTCACGAGTTGCGGCCCTGTTTTCACTATAGTGTGACTGAGCTATTAGTCAATAAATTGTCTTCACTGTCAACTCACAAATTAATATACACGAACTTACGTATGCGATTTAAAAACATCACAGAACTGTGTACTTTTCACCCAGTTTTAAGTAATTAATTGCAGAGTATCTCAACTCTAATAATAAAAAGCAGTGTTCCAATGTTGCCTCAACCTTACGGAACATGCAGCTGTTTTGCTTCTGCCCCTGTGAGTCGCCGCCTTATTTGCATTCACGAACGCCACGCCGCACTGACATCATTAAAAGGCACAGACGCGACTGACACGCCGAAGCAAGAGAAATGCGATCAGTGCTGTTTTCGTGGCTGTGTCATCTTGTTTAGCGGATAAGGAAGCTGCCAGAGTAAATGCTGCAGCAGCCGAGGGATTCTATACAATGAGGATTCTCCGGGAGGCTAAACTCCACCGTCTCCGGTGACGGCTGACTTTACCTGCCATTTCATTTTCTTGACTGAAAGAGAGAGTGTGTGTATATATAAATATAAAAAAGTTCCTCTCACCCCAGTGCTTTGTCACAATCCTTCAGAAGGCAAAGTTTTTTTCTCTCTCTCTCTAGCCTGAAAAGATATAGCTATATATATAAATAAATCTGTTCAATACAACAGTGAAAACTGCAGGGCCTCCCTCTAGAGTCCTCAGTGGCACTTTAAAAGCCTGTTGTTCTCTTATTCATAGAGGCAGTTTTTGTAGGTCGTTTGGAAATGTGGTATATGACCTCCTGACTCTGATAGCTAGTGTTTCCCTGTTGCCGCAGCTTGTCTTCAGGATACCGGAGCTTGTGTCAAAAAGGAAGTGCCTGGAGCTCATACATACAGTATGACTGACACGGGTCAAATAGTATCAACTCTTAAAGATTTTCAGCTGGTTTCTGTACCAAATTGTGGCCATCACATTCAGAAAGACGGACTTTTTGGGGCATTTTTCTAAACGTGTCTTATTCTGTGTGTCCAGCCAACCCACACATGATGGGAAGTATTTGCATTTTTAAGCCACGTTTAAAATACAAGCTGAACGGCGGGGGTTTATTAAAATTAATCATTAGAAAAGAAGAAGAAGATTGCAAGATTAATAGCCCCTCTAGTTACTGCAGCGAAATTAAGCTATCCAATAGACAAATAAGTGTGCTGTATCCCGCTGCCATACATGCCCAACACATGTTTTTTGATGAATATTTTAATATTCTAACCACGGCTAGATAAAGTTAGCTACATAATCTGCTAAAATGTGACTTTAAGACATGAAATGATGATAAATTTTATAATATAATTGCAGCGTCTCCTCTCTTGGCCCAGGTTACAACTGTATTCAGCTGATGGCTATCATGGAGCACGCCTACTATGCCAGCTTTGGATATCAGATTACAAGTTTCTTTGCCGCTTCCAGGTAAATGTGATCAATTTCAGATAAAGTTTCATATAGAGTATTTTGTGTAATTATATATTTGTCTTGTTGAAAAGAAAGAGGAAGTATACTCCCGCCCGATGGACCAAGGGAGTTCCATCTGTGCATTTCCAATTATTTGAAAAGTAAAAATCTAAAGGATTCCGACGTTAAGGTTTGCAGGGTCTTTAAAGGAGCTGAAGAATGTTTTAAAGCGGTTTTATTTTGAGGGCTGAACGAGCGTCACAAAAACAAACTGAGTGAGCAACTTTCTGCTGAACTCAGTCACCTCAAATCAAGGTTAGGAAGTCTGACACCAGCAATAATCGCTCTGTAAATACATTCTCTGTTAATCCACAGAGTGGGGAGAGTCGTAGATAAAGGTGGACTAGTCTGAGTCTTTATCTTCTTTCAGAGATTCAAAGTTCCAAACTTGGTGGATACT